>ML739035.1:0-137034 GCA_009193565.1 Aspergillus coremiiformis | reverse complement strand
ACTGTTGATGACATCTCCGAGCAGTTGTATGGTGCATGGGGTGGTATCAAGAAGCGTGAGGAAGAGGGCACCACAGTCGACGATATCTCGGAGCAGCTCTACGGTGCTTGGGGCGGTATCAAGAAGCGTGAGGACGAGGATATGTACAAAAACACTGTTGATGATGTCTCAGAGCAGTTCCGCGGTACTTGGGGCGGTATTAGGAAGCGTGAAGAAGAGGGCACCACAGTCGACGATATCTCTGAGCAGCTCTACGGTGCTTGGGGTGGTATCAAAAAGCGTGAGGACGAAGATATGTACAGCACCGCTATGAAGAAGCGCCATTGAATGCCCCAGCGTTTACGAACCGCAGACATAATTGCCTCGCCCGGTGCCTAGGCCACGATGAATGAATGACATGCAAGCAAGCAGGCTACCTGATGAGTTATTGAGCTTCAAGACGCAATGAAATTGGCTTCGATGGATCTTCTTGTGCTCAAGTGACGTTTTTCAATCTAAACATTTACACTCCTTCGCATGCTTCTTTATACCAAGTAGACGCTCTAGTCTTAATCTATTAGAAGTTGAAACATGCAACGGATGCTGACTGGCTGATGTGCGGAATGGTGTTCATGATTATCGTGCAGCCTACTGCTTGTAGTCAATCCTGTCATGATTATGCCAGCTTACTCTGCTATAGTACGTCCGTCCACTGTTCTAGAGTGTATTTATTGCAAGATGCCTTTCTCAGGTATCCACTGAGTCAAACTCCAAGAATACCCTCCACTTGACCCAAAATGCCGTTCCTGAGAAAGGGGCGTCTTGCCCTGTGGTTCCTCGTTCTTTCAGCAAACGCTTATCGAAATTTATCAGACACAACCCTACAGACCCTGTCTCGTCCAGGGACCGATTTCAACATCCACAATGGCTCCATTCTAGCACCTCTCCTCCAGCCTCGAGTCCCAGGAACACTCGGCTCGGAAGCCGTACGCAGACACATCGTCCAGTTCTTCAACTCGACGCTCCCCGAATGGAAAATCGAACTACAAACATCAACCTCCAGAACACCAATCTCCGAAGACCAACCAGTCCCCTTCGTGAACATCATAGCATACCGTGACCCACCAGGAGCAAATCCCACAGACATACGACGACTCACACTAGTCGCACATTACGACAGCCTAAAAGAACCAGAAGGATTCATCGGCGCAATCGACAGTGCCGCCCCCTGCGCCATAATCATGCACGCAGTCCGCAGCATCGACGCCGCGCTGACTCGCCAATGGAATCACACGCAATGCGACTCCAAATACGGCCTGCAAGTGATTTTCACCGACGGCGAAGAAACCTTCGGCAACACATTGCTGGCAAACGACGGGCTGTACGGGTCCCGTTCTCTAGCGGCGAATTGGGCAGTCGACAAGTATCCGCTCTCGTCGACGTACGAGTCCCGGCTTCTTTCGATCTCCCTCTTCGTGCTCTTGGATCTTCTGGGGTCGAAGAATCCCCACATCGCTTCCTATTACCCCGTCACTCACCGGGATTATCGGCGGCTGGCGATATTGGAAAGCCGGCTTCGAGGGCTTGGTCAATTGAAGTCCGGTGGCATGGAAGGGATCTCGTGGTTTGTTGACCGTGCGGTTGATGCTCGGAATATTACGCGCCGCTCTATAGAGGATGACCAGGTTCCGTTTTCGGCGCTGGGGGTGGATATATTACATTTGATTGATGTGGATCCTGTTACGGGGGAGTTCCCGAAGGTTTGGCATACTCTGGACGATGATGGGGGGCATTTAGATATGGATACGGTTGAAGATTGGGGGGTTTTGATTACGGCTTTCCTGGCGGAGTGGTTGGAGTTGGATGGGTATATGGAATAACCCTACCTAGGCCAGCGTGACGAGGTTATAATGTCCTTCGCCATCTATTAGTCTAGCACAGGAAACTAACGGGGCAGATTTACCGGGCACTCCTACTTGATACAGTCGAGTGAACAGGTATTCCCCATATCCACGGGGGAATATAATGCTGATGTACGAATGTCCGTCGCCATACTGAATGGAGTCTAATAGCGACTACTCTGATTTCAAGGAATCGTTTGAAAGTGCGGTTGCTCATAGGTCCGGAACCCCGAATCCTCCAGTAAATATATTCCATATCGCAAAGCCGAACCTAATCCCACCTCCATCAAGTGAGCAGTGATGAACATCTCCTGTAGATAAGAACCATTGGGACAGCGAGCCGCACCTGCTGAGGCGGTTGTTGTCGTTGCAGACGCTCCTTTCCCGCTCCACCATCCATCTCCTGATACTGCCAGACCGCGGAACTGCCCCTATCAATGGCAAGGGGAAAGAGATCCGAGAGTTTAGTATAGCTCTGTATTCCTGACGCAAGAGGCCCGGTCTAGGCTGGGCGGATGGTCAAAATTTGGAAAACTTTGTGAAAGGCAGGGAAACAGAGCCATTTTCTTCCATAGAAGCCATCATTGGAGGAATTGGCTACAACCCGAACCAGATACTGAACCAAAAGGGTGGTTGCCATGGTTGAGGTAAGCTTATCGACTCGGGATTTAGGGTAAGCCCGTCCTATCAGTTTTAAATCCTGAGATGAGCTGGGCTTGCGTGATGTCAATCATGTCCGTCCCGTGGTTCCATGAAGTGTTTTTCTGCTGTGCTGCGATTCTGCAACGCCATTGTGATGATACCGTTCTATCTTATGCTGGGGTGAGGCAAACAGGTGTTGGACTGTATGGATAGCGGGCTCAGAGGCCTGCAAGTCTACGTGATCCTTCCAGTGTACCGCTTTTTTCATCGGTTCCAACGACTTCAGCGGCTCACCCTTGCGTCGAGCGTGACTCCAGTGAGCTCGCGGACTTGTTCAATGAGGATGCCCGCCCCGGTGATTGGAGTGGCTCGCAAGAATGGCATCTGTGGGCAGGCCCCGAGTTATCATTCGGAGTTTGCGAGATTCCTGGTCGAGGCTGGTAGAGATTCGATGTCTGTCAGCTTTTCTGCGGTCAAGAGACACGTTGCTAGCGAACGGCCCTGATCACCCTATCCTCTTAGGCAAATATAGATTCTTGAACCCTAAAGTAATCGATTGGGTTGCTACTCAGTGGCTATTTATTACTCAAGCTCGTCCCCACGAACAGCGAGTCGGTCGATATTGTAGGCAATCAAACATAAACGCGTCTCAAAATGGTCGCCTTCACAACTTACTTCCCTTGCCATCGAATCTCATCTAGTCGTTGCTCTCTATTCAGAGTCGGAGATGGGATCATCCAACCCACTGGACCAGCCGAATTGTTGGTATTCTTTCTGGAAATGCGGCAGTCCACGCAAATACTGCTGTGCCAATTCCCAAACATTCCCCAGGTGTAGAACCCCGATGTAGAAGTGTTTCTTCTCCTCAGAAGCTGGGTTTGTCTGGACCGGCACCCCAAGTCGACGTAGCGTCTCATCAGCCCTTTGCTGGAGCTCGTCAGCGGCCTCCAAATCCGGCAGTCTTTTTGGGAATACGTTCCACTTTTGAAATTCCCGATCAAGACCTGGCTGGAGACCGGACGGTGGATTCGACATGTCCTCCGGTGGGAGACCATGGAACGTCTGGAAATACTCTTGCACGAGCCAATCCGGCAGAACAGAAGTCATATCCCAATCCAAGATGCCCACTATCTTGTACGTGTCCGGATCTAGCAGGATATTCTCCTCATTCAGCCCATGATGACAAAGCGAGAAACAACGCTCCTCGTCGGACGAAAAGACAGACGGCAGAGCCCGGAAGTAATCCTGACAAACATCCTGGAACTCATCCAGTGTCTCGATGAAGCTCGACTTCAGATTGATATCCTCCGGACTCAGCTCCGGCGACAATTGCAAGATCTCCTGGCCCGTGATCACGTATTCCAGCTCCAGGCGGATCTGCGCCTTCATCCAGCTCTTGGACGAGCTGAACGGGCCGCGGTTCGACGGCAGGAAACAGCGCCGGCCGACGAAGAAAGGCATGGAGACCATGGGCCCGATGCGGAATGTCGGGGACGGTAGGTCTTCAAAGCAAGTCTGAAATATATTAGAATCGTCGGCGCAAGATTGTACAGCCTCCAGGGATCTTTCCTCGATGTAGAGAGATCCGATCCGGTCGAATTTCTGAGACCACAGTTGAGCGAAGATGTGCGCGAGTTCTTCTGCTAGCCGTAGCTTTTCTTCTAACGACATTTGTGGCCAGAGGGTTCCTAACGGGACTCCGTCGAGCATCTCGACCATGGACCATTCGTATCCCAGCAGGTTGTCGGAGGAGCTGTCCCATGCGATGAGAGGTGGTACTGGGATACTTGTCCGGTGGTGCACGAAACTGAGGGTGGCTACTTCGTTTTCCATCAGGAAGAACGGGTCGACGGGCAAGAGTACTTGGAAGATGTATTTCTTTGTGAGCTGGGGATGGCTGAGGATGAAGAGCTTTTTGGTGATTTTTTCACTGAGAAGCTGCACGTCTAGCAAGTGTTCATTGGCGAGATTGGGGAAATGCCGATGGAGGATTGAAAAGGCCAGGAATCGAATGCTTTCCAATCGTGGTTCTGTCGGCCAGATTGGCCTCTTCGGTCGGCCATGAGTCCATCTCAGGCGATTCTCTGGTAGAAATTGATCATCCATGTCCTATATATCAGGTTGAAGGAACGGTGCTAGGAAATGAATCTGTTAGTATCCGTGTTGGAGCTGGTTGTACGAGTAGTTGTTAGGGCTACGGGCAACTCCACAGGCAATAAATAGGTTATGCTGCGTGTTCCACTTCAATAAGTACGAAGTGACTCCTCACGTTGTATGACTGCCAAGAGTAAGCCACGAGAAACGATGTCAAAGGTGGCGAGCACGAAGTCGCTCGACGTCGTATGATCCCTTAACTCTAACACCGACACCTTTTCCATGGTACGACCATCGAATCTAGACCTGGACGACCTGGAAAGGGAAAGTTGGGATGTCATATATTTCCGTCCATCAGGATGTCAGCACGAAGAGTCTCTACTGGAAGACCTCTTGCGAAGCGAAAAAAGAAATACTCTGGTCTATACGAATGACAACCTCGTCTCAACATGCCATTTCTCTCGTATCCACGCGCGCTCGAGCTCAAGAACGAGCTGCGAGAGACCAATGCAGAAGTGATTACCATGGAGAATGAAAATTATGCCGAGGGTATCAGTCGTTTCAGTAGTTCCTGTGAGAAAGAGGCTGTACGTACTTCTCTCTCGATTCTTCAACCCCATATTGATCACGTTGAAAGGGTGCCATCGTTCGAGTCACCTCTACCGATGAAGTGTCGAAGGTGGTCAGCTTTGCAACGAAGCGACATATCCCCTTTGTGGTACAGGGTGGTGGGTTTAACACCAGCGGGTCATCTTCGACCTTTGGAGGAATTGTGATCAATTTGTCCAAAATGTCCCAGATTACGGTGGATCCAGGTGCTAAAACGGTTTTCGTCCAAGGCGGCGCAATATGGGAAGATGTAGACAAGGTTTCTGCGACCTTTGGCCTCGCTATCGTTGGATGCACGATGAATCATACCAGCGTCGGCGGCACGGCATTGGGAGGGGGATACGGCTGGCTCACTGGACGCTACGGCTTGATTATAGACAATCTACTGAGTGCGAGACTGGTTTTAGCGGATGGGAGGATTGTAACGGTGTCAATGACGGAGAACCCTGATCTCTTCTGGGCTGTTCGAGGTGCTGGGCAGGGCTTTGGGGTTACCACGGAGTTCGTCTTCAAGGCCTATCCACAGACGGATCCGGTATTTGGAGGACTGCTCTATTTCACCGCGGACCGACTATCCCAAATTGTTCACTTTGCAAATGAGTTCGAAGAGCGCTCCACCGGGATCGAAGGCTTTCTCTTCGGTTTCACCGGCTCGCTGCTCATGCAAGAGACTGTGGTCTTCGTTGTGACCTTCTATAATGGCTCTCGCTCCGCGGCGGAAAAGTTCTTTGAACCAATTTTGTCTCTGAAACCGGTGGTGAATGAAATCGAGATGATGCCGTACCCCAAAATGAACACGATCTTGAATAGAGCCGCGGAATTTGGAGGCCGCAAAAGCCTGGGCGGAAGCAATATCGTTCTTCCCTTGAATGTGAAGTCGGTGGAGGAGGTATACCGGGATTTCGACACGATTATGAAGACGTTTCCCCGGGTTAGCGAGAGCTTCGTGGTCTTCGAGCTGCTGCCCTATATCGAACTCATCAAAGTCCCTAACGAGGCCACTGCGTTTGCGAATCGGGGGAAGTATTACAACGCAGCCTCCATCTTCCGCTGGCATGATCCGGAGCTCGATCCCAAGATGCGCTCTCTGCAGCAGGACATGATGAATAAGATCGGACGGCGTGCGGGTGTTGCTCGGAGCGAAGAAATGAACCAAGGGGTTGGCGTATACGCAAATTATGCCGGTATGAGTCGCAATGCAAATCACCGTATTCATTAATCCTATCGCTAACCCTTTGGCTAGGACATGAGGCGAACGCCACTGAACTATTTGGGGATAACCTTCCTCGGCTCCAGACGCTGAAAATGCAATATGATCCCGATAACGTGTTTAAGAAGTGGCATGACATGTTCCTCCATACAAGTGTTCACTAGAAGCTGATTCTTCCGATTATTTGTTGATCATCAATCCTGTCCAAACCCGAAACCAGTATTAAATTCTAGTACCGTTCAAACTGAAGAGCAAGTCGAGAAAATATACATGTCCAGATCTATAAAACCCCCTACCTCCATCTCTCCATCAATATATCACACTCCCGAAGTTCAACAACCCCTATAGCAACCACCCAAGGGCTCCACCATGAAACCCTTCAAGAACACGTAGCGGAAAAGTGGGCTCTGCCCACGGTAGTGAATTGGCAGGCTCCGATACGACCGCACTGCTAGAATTAGTATTGAGTCATCAAATAATACACCTCCAGGAGACCTCTTACCGGCGCTTGAGCAGTACATTGAACGCCAACTTTCTTCTGCATACTGTTGGTTGCCCAGCACATACCGTTTGGGTACCTGCTAGTGGCTGAGGTACATGTCTATGATATGTCAATCGCACGATCTGTGGTTCTTCTGTATGTTGATTGACTTACGCCATGCAACACCACCTCTTTATGTTTTGGTGCCTTCGGATTCTTAGGCTTTCGTTTATCACCATCATCATCATGGGGCCTTTTTTTGCCCGTACCATCCGGCTGCTTCGGATCAGCCGGCTTAGGCTGTGCAACCCCCCCTCCCTGGCTCCCCTTGTCTCCTGGGCTACCCGGCGCCCTCTTCTCCAATCTCGGCGCTTCCAGGTCGCTGTCCGGGGTGGTAATGGCCGCTGGATCAACAATGTCACCTTGGACCTCGAAGTCACCGCTTGGAGAAGCCCCGGTGTCAGGTTTGTCATCCGTGGCAGGTGCAAAGGCAGGAGCCGGATTGGAATCCACCGGAATCGCGGTGTCACCGGGTGCAATTGCCGGGTGGGCAACTGTCGTCTTCGAAGTGGCATTGGCCGAGGCTTGGATAACGATACCTCGGGCTGCCATTGCTGGACTCGCAGAGACCAGGGCAAGGGAGGCGATCAAGATCGAGAGAATCGCGGTCTTCATGTTGCTTGGATCACTGAGGGAGTGGTAGCTGTTCTGGACAGTGGGACAAAGAAAACGACAGAAAGACTGGCTGATAGAACGGTTGCTGGTGTACTAGTAGCGATTGGAATGGATTTCAAGGTCATCAACCAGTGATGAAATGAATGAATGACTGCCTTGGACTGGTAAAAACATGTTTTCATGCTGGAGAATGAACGACTTATATATCTGATATGCCAAGAAATCGGTCTTTTGAACGCTGTAAGCGGCACGCTGGAGTTTTCCTATTTTCTCTTCGGAATCAGATAAATAATGAGTCTAGATATTGTATACAGAAATGATGAACGGTCTTGGTTACATCGTACTAAATACTTGGCTTCGGGCAAACGTTTACTACTAGGACGGCTTGAAACGCCACCGCCCCAATAAGTTCTAGAGTCTGTACTAGGGAACCTCGACATTGTATATGCAATTATTAGGGGTTGATCATGAAACGCCGTTAGTATCTTCATGGCCGCAAGTCCAATACTGAATGAGGAATACCCCCTGGCCAAGGCAGCATAGATAGTCGTGGGTTAAAATTCGCGCAGTAACACACGTCCTACTCTGCAAATGACTGGCAATCTCTGGCCAGGTACGGACTATCCAAACTAAGCTTTCCCCATGGAGGCTTTCCTTTGAGTGGGTACGTACTAATATTGGATGACCGTTGGTTGTGATATAGGTACGCTGCCCGGAATATCCCTTGGTCGTCCAAAAGTGCAGGTGACTAACGAGATGCTATATTGACTGACATATAGTTGGCAGTCACTCTCCATGCTTTCACCATGGTTAGAACCGCGCAGAATCCACCCCATCTCCTACAGCTTCCCAATCGCAAGAGTTAACGATATGGACAAGTTTCCATGGGCGACATACCGCAAGACTGAAGCCCTATCGGCCTGTTCGACCCCGTAGTTCAGCACCCGTTTGATATGGATCAAGTATCACTAAACAAACAAAGAAAACCACACCGTATACTCTCTCAGTAGCATCAAATAACGCATTTACGAATGTTTCCACGGCGGTATCAAGTCTCCAACAATGCCCATATCCCGCGATTGCGTTGTTGAATCTCGCGGAAGACACTCCCAACCAATCTCCATTCCTACTATCATTCCCGAGACTGCCGTGTTGTTTAGCTACTCTCATATTCGCTAGCCCTGATAGTCGGTAGGTAATTTCCAGTCTTATCTAGTTCGTGAGTCATGACTGTCAAATCTGCCAGTCCAAGTCGCCTTTTGACAAGGGCAACGGGGCAAGATATGGCATAGTAACACGATCAACCGTTCTGGTTCTTTTTAAATATACACGTTCTACAATTGTACGACTTATAGAAATGCTTGTTATAATCCTTGGGTGACCATATGGACGCGATGTAATTCAATTGGCCATACACCGTGCGTGATGCAGCCGTGTTCAATTTCATACTATAGCTAGACAGAACTTGAAACGTACAGGATATGCTGCTGGACTAGAGTCACCATTAGGGCACCTTAGTGATGCGGACCCTTTTGGCGGTCAAGTGGTATTCCCCTGCGAGATATACGTTCAAGTTCCCCTTAGCACCATCCCCATACCAGTGCAATGTCCCGGTGAGACTTATCCTCTATAACAACTACGGCGTAATGCACACTGTTCAGCCAATCTGGCACGATTAATCTCATTTCATACTATCGTTTTCTCGGGATCGGCCTCTTTAATCTGGTGGTATATACTAAGTATATAATAGCGTGGACTTTCATTCATTTCAAGCTCCTCTTCCCGGGCGTAAATCGTCCGTATCATTGAGCAATCAGTAACACAAATAGGTATTCTTTCATTTGCCTTGAAGGAAGGATTTGATATGAAACTGTTACATCAATCTCCCTGAGGTGAGGCATTACTTAGACCGCTCCCCTACTTCGATTTTCCCCAGCCTCTCGCCAGTCCAGGTGATTTCACCAGCCGTGCTTGAAGGATCTGGTGCGGAAACCGGAGGTACAGATCATGTCCACAAAATTGCATGTCAAGACTATACATAGTCCATCTTTGTCTATGTGGGATTGATGTGGAGGAAACATGTCATGTGGCATGCCCTCTGGAAGCACGGCTATAGTCGTATTAAGGCTATACTAGCGGATGGAATGCACAGGGTCAGGAGTATAAAAGAGATGCCGACGCGGAGACACGGGACGCTATTCCTAATCAGGAAGGCCTCGGACGGGACGGGACGGAACGGGATGTCGCTACAGAACGGATACAAGAGTACTTCGTACGGAGTACGGATATACAATCTAAAATTGTCCATATGCAAGAGACAGACTCGACGCATTGGTCCTTCATCCAAAAAAAAAAAAAAAATACAAAACAGGATTCATAACTAATGTGAATTTGAAAGTTGATATACGCTCATGGAGCCAATGCCGATCAATCTTTTCAAGGTCCGGTGATTTCCTCTCATTACATGTACATACCCCCTCCTTGGGGTAGGGTTTCATCTAAGAATCCCGATCTTCAGTCTGTACCTGGCTTTTAATGATCTCCCGCACAGCCACCCAGGAATTATCCACTGTTGTGACGCGTGTTTCCTTTTGCAGGAGGGCTTTAAGCTCATCGGGAAGCACTTGAGCATCGAAATTAAAGCCAGCCTCGTCCTTCAAGGCCGAGGTGACAGCATCAGAGAATTTCGCCGGGTGAGCGGTTGACAGCGAGATGTGAGGGGTGGCCGTGCTAGTCCGGGAAATGGATCTTTTGGCAACGGTAACTCCGACTGCTGAGTGAGGGTCAAGGACATACTTGGTCTCTTGATAACAAGACTTGATCGTCGCCAAGGTCTCCGGGTCGCTCACACGGTCACTCTCGAAGATCACTCGGCCGTTTCTTAACATATCCTGGTGTATAGGTCCAAAGCCGCCAGTGGCTTTCAGTGACTGATACCAGGCCAAGATGTTTTCACTGGCCTGCTTTTTGCTAGATCGGTTATCCATGCCATTTGCCGCCGCATATTCTGTCCCTAATTAGCATAGGCGGAAGAGTTGGGCAAAACTGATCATGTACCTTTTGCCAGGAACCACAATAGTCTCTCAAAATTGCTAGAGACTAAGATATCCATAGCCGGGCTAAGGGTCTCCTTGCACGCGTCAGGCTTGCTACCAGTAGACGGCTCAGGATGCTTCTCGTAACGGCCAGTTGTCCAAAACCGATGGAGGATATCATTTCTTCAAGAAGGGTCAGCCAAATTGTATCACATATAAAAGAGTTCTGTCACTATGACTTACTCGTTTGTGGCCACTACATTTAGACAAGAATCCGATGTTAGTAAAAGGTATAGAGGAATTCGTTATGTGGGAGGTGAAAGAGAAACTCACCAACCAGCTTATCCACAGGGAGGCCCATCTTTTGTGCAAAGTAACCAGCAAGGATATTCCCGAAGTTTCCAGTGGGTGTCACAAATCGGACTTTGTCTCCTACTTGAAACGAGGATGACTTTTTCGCAAGCGAGAAATACGCATAGAAGTAGAACACGATTTGGGCGAGGATTCTCGCAAAGTTGATCGAGTTCACAGCACCCAGCTTTAGACTCTGATTTGTGTCGGAATCGCCGAACAGCGCCTTGACGATATCCTATTCGGTTCATTAGTTCAATGCCATTTTTTAAAGCCCACTTCGGTACTAAATACTTACCTGACAGTCATCGAATGTCCCCGTCACAGCCAAGTTGTGGACATTCTCTTCTGTGCAGGTTGTCATTTGCACCTCTTGGATGGGACTGATACGGCCTTTAGGATGCAAGATGGTGACTGTTACATCCTTCTTGCCTCTGAGACCGTAAATCGCTGCAGAACCAGTCTATATGCAAGTCAATATATTTGCTAGATGGAGAATGGCCAAGGGAAACTCACATCACCACTCGTGGCACCGACAACCGTTAAGTGATGTTTGTCTGCTATCCAGTCAGTTTGATCCAGAGTCTCCTATTGTATAGCCGTATTCTCGATAAGCTATGATCTTTGCGTTCCCGCACCTTTTGCTTGTTTCCCGCGGTTCTTCCGGACCAGCAGCCATTCGAAAAGATTTCCCAAAAATTGCAGGGCGCCTAAAGCCGTTAGCTTCATAAGCCCAATCACATTGTCGTGGCCTTAAGCATAACCGTACAATCTTTGAAAGAGTAGCTCGGCCCGTGGAATAGCTCAAGGAGATAAAGATTTTCGCCCTGCAGATGAACCAATGGAGTAATATCGTCGGCGCGGAATGTCGAGTAGCTTCGATCGATAATGCCTTTCAGCTCATCGGTGGGGATCTCGGAGGTCGATATATAGAGGCTAAATATCTTGAGGGCGAGTTCGGCGTATGTGAGATCTTTCCAATTCCTCTGTGGTTTGCCATCAGCCTCCAATGCCTCCATCGAGAGCCTACGATAAGGCTTTCAGAAATCCAGCATGATCCATTGTCTGCTTACCCAGTCATTTGCGGTGGGAACTTCATGTGGCAGAAAAAGTCCACCATCGGCAGCCAGTCCCTTCAATACCACGGTCTCGAAGGAGAGCTTCCACAAGTCAGCAACTCATTATCAGGCCATACCATAGGGGGGGGGCGCACGTCGTAGTCACCTCCTCGGGTAGAGAGGTATTTTTGCGACTCAGTTACAGTCGCGCTCGCCGAATTGGTCGTCATGATGTCGACTCTCGCACTTCCAATAATTACCAGTGAGCGCAGGGGAGAAGTTCAGAATCTCTTGCCCCTCCCGACCTCGGAGAGAATTATAGTAGGAAGCCCCGTTGGTTCGGAAAATCAATCTTCCCGATAAGTAGGTCACATGTTGGCCCAGGTGACTCATTGGATATGCGAAGATAAACGGCCAATAGTAATTCCTTCAAACCTTACATGAACCCATTGCTGGGCTTTCACCGGAGTCGGGACGACTCGGAACGGGCCCGAGGCCGGGGAAACCATGAAATTCGGAGGTCTCTCCACGTGATGTGGACATTTAAACTCCAGAATATCATCCAGGATTCAACCCCGCGGTACGGAGTAGTCATAGGTACATTTACCCTCAGACCACGAATGCCGAAGAGAAACAGATACCCGAGAAGACGAGAGGATGCAAACTCGTCCTTCTACGGCTTCTCTTCCGGCTTCAGCCACGGTTCAGTGTTTTCCGATGGAACGGACTGGAAACTATGCCTCCGTTCCTAGAATATATCAACGACATAGTTAAACCATGCCGGATAGGCGACCCGGAATCAAAGGTGGATTTCAAAATTGACCCGGTCACAAGACGAGTGTCACCGCAGATCGGAGCCGATGTGTGCACGAGGAGGCCTTCAGGAATGACAACGAGACCCAGACCCAGAATGAAGATCAACAGACAAGTTTTACGGTGACTCTGGGTACCGTCTTGAGAGGAGAAGGTGGTGAAGGTGCAGCGATTGATAAGCCGAGGAATGACCCGCAGATACGGGAAGGGGAAAGCCCCAAAGTGACAGGGGAGTTTGCTAAGACGACTAACGGCTTTAGGTCAACTCTCATGTCGTCTTTCTTTGTATATACTCACGCCAGCTTTGTTAAACCCGCTCCGAGAGTTTCAGGATCGTCAAAACTTAATGCAGCTTAGCCTCAGGCTGAAGGACGAGAGCCCCGCATTGGTTGTCGGCCCAAATACGAGAATATCCTTCTTAAACTTCACCATCAGGAGCCCCTCCCTCATACTCAATACCTTTGTCAAATTATGAAAAATGTCTCACCCTGCACAGGTCGCGCAAATATGGAAGCAAGCGATAGCTCGCTACGAACAGATCACCAAGAAAAAGCTGGAAGATCCGGCCTTGCGAAGTCTGACCACCGTGGACGGCCTATTGGGCGCGATCGAGGTGGAAAATACGACATTTAGCGATTTCCGCGAGAAAAGGCATGGTATCTTCGCAGCGCTGAAGTATGCCATGCTACCGATCGAGCTGGTTGGGGATCTGGCGGCCGGTGGGGCGTCGATGGCATTTCCTCCCAGCTCGCTTGTGTTCGGGGCAGTGAACTACTTGATCAATGCTGCGAGGGGGGTGTCGGCGAAGTATGAGGCCATTGTCGAGCTGATGAGCACGTTGAAGGTCTGGCTTTCTCGGTGATGCTGTCGCTATCGGCGTTTTTCTTCCACGAAGGATATTGACGTTCTTTAGGATTTCACTATTCGTTTGGAGGTTTATGCACAGCAGGAGGTCTCCGATCACTTACGGCGTAAACTTGCGGATATTCTTACTACACTGCTGGAGGTATTCGCCATCTCGAGACACCAAATCGAGCGCGGGCGGTTATTGAGCTTTGGAAAGAACATCCTCCTCGGTAACGATGATGGGAAGGCTGCGATCGAGAAGCTTGCGAAGCTGGTTGATACCGAGAAGAGTCTGGTGGGCGCCGAGACCCTCACCGCGGTCAAGGTAGCAAACGTTACCATCAATCGAGTAGACCACAACGTTGTGGAGCTCACGAACCGCATCGCCGATATGAACCTGTTCCAGGCGCAAGCCATGGCGCAGGCGGAGGAAACGCAAGAAAAGGGGCATCGTGATTTGGTGAAAAGAGTGCTTCGGCCATCCACCAGTGCTGATGATAGGTATAGCACCATCAATCGAACTAGGGTACCTAGCACGGGCGATTGGATACGAGACGAACAGCATTTCCAGGAATGGATTAACAAGAACAAACCAGTTCTATGGGTGACTGGTACTCCCGGTGCCGGAAAGTCATACATTTCTTCGAACATCATTACTTATCTCAAGGAACGTCATCCTCAAAATGTGCAGCATCCTTCCCATGTTTCGGTCGCCTATTTCTTCTTCAAGGATGACAATCCAAAGTCTCGGTCATTCCACCAAGCACTCCGTGACATTGCGTTCAAAATCTCACAGAACGACCCAATGTACGCGAAACATATCGCCGCCTGCGTCGACTCGATCGAGGATATCAGCACACTCCAAAGCCTATGGCAGAAGCTATACGTGGACTTCTTCATTCAGAATGATGTCTTGGATAGCAGTGTTTATATAGTCCTGGACGCTCTAGATGAGGCATTCGCTGAAGACCGACAAGCATTCTTCGAGCTTCTTGAGGACATCCAGCCAGGAGGGCAGCTCCAGCTTCTCATGCTTGGTCGGCCTCACGTTGCCGAGGAAATGGACGGTGTGATGGAAGCCCTCTCCGTCTCCACTATTTACGTTTCCGATCTGAACAACTCGGATGACATTGTGAGGTATATCAGAAGCAGCATTTCAAAGTCGGTGTACCTAAAACGGGCTTCCAAATCTCTCCAGTCAGAGATCGTCACAAGGCTCTCTACCGAAGCGCAGGGCATGGTAAGTGGCTGCTGATCATGGCAGAGAACGTAGCCTTTCCTTCAAGAATACTGACCAACCGCAGTTTATATGGGTGGATTTTATGTTGAAGGAACTGTTGAAGAAAAGGGATGAGGGACGCATGCGCAAAGCACTGGATGAAGCGCCGAAGGGTCTGTCGCAAATGATCCGTCACGTATTGAAAGGACTTTCAGAAAGCATGAAGGACTCTCCTCAATATGCGGACGACTTGAATGAGATGCTGGCATGGATCACATGTGCACAGCGGCCATTGACACTCCATGAATTAGATAACATATTAAAATGGAGGTCGGAAGACGGCGAAGGGTGGATCTGGCTGGAAGGCTCCTTGAGAAGGCAATTCGCATCCTTTTTTCTGCTCAGCCGAGAGGATGGTTTGACTACAGCGGACCTTCAACGGATGGCCGCGATCGGCGCCGCGTACGATATGTCTCGATCGTTTGACGATGAGGATGCTTTCGAGGACCCCGATAACCCGCTCGATTTTGATTCCGACCCAAGGACAACTACTGTAGCTTTCAATCACGCCTCTCTCGGGGACTTCTTTAGGTCCGAGGGGGAAGGAAAGGTTGCGGCGGAAGACTGTCCACCCATTGGTGTTGACTACCTCGAGTCGAACGTGCTCGTTTTCAAGAGATATATTGAGATTATTTCCTGGAGTGAGGACTCGTCAAAGGCCGAGATAGCTGCACAGCTATTGCCTGTCGCATGCACATCAATTCTTCCCACATTAAAAGCCATTGACATTGCAAAATGTGATGGAGAAACGAAACAGGCAATTGGCTTCGGTGTAGCGCGTCTCCTTTCTCAGGAATCGGTCTTGCGCAACTTCGTCGGACATGTTGCAGAGATAGTATACACAAAGGAGCACTTGGATCTGTTCATGAAGTGGCTGAGTGAAGAGGATGTACAGCGGTCATTGCCATCAGATGAAAGAGCGTGGTTTGATGGAGCTGTCTCCGAAAACACCGTGGATATTTTCCTTAGATGCATCAAGTTCATTGCCAAGCGATGGCTCCAAGAAAATCAGTGGAGTGGTCCTATATGCTGTAAATTTATTGTGCACTTCTTGGACCTCCGCAACGGAACCCCGGCTCTCCCACTCGACAGTCCAGAAAAGGTGATTGAAGCAGCGGAGTGGTGCGGCTTTGAAAGAAACCAACTTTGGTATAGGCGAATAGCGATGACACTCCGAGACCTCCTTTATTGGGAAGCATCGATCGAATACTTCCAAAAAGCGATTGACTTGGAAGGAGCGGATCCGGACTCCGATGAGAGCTGGCTTTTGCGCGCTGGAATGGCAAAAACATATACTCTTACCACGGACTTTGCGAAGGCAATTGAGCAAGATACGATATGCGTCCAGGAGCTGGAAGGAAAGGGCCAACCGGAGAGGTACAAGTTCGATCTTCACACTGTCTACGAGCGCCTGGGATCCTCTAACATTGATCTTGGAGACGTTGAGACTGGCCTTTCCATGTATAGGAAAGCCTTCCAGTACAATAGTAGCTGCGATGAGTGTGCTTGGAAGATACTGGAGTGCCTTAATGACATGGATAGATTCGATGAGATCATCTCAATGCTGAAGGACTTAAATTACGAGATCCCGGACAAAGAGTGCACGCGCCTATCGGACTTCCTGATCGCGAGTACATATCTCTATGATGACTTGATCGATCGGATCACAGCTGCTGCTTACCAGACTGGGAATACATCCTTTGTCATAGACATCTATGCCGATGCCGTCGCAGCAGCCCACAAGCAGCGTAAGTCAGTTCAGGCCGCGACTCTTGAGCTCAATTTGGGAACTCTGTACTACACATACGGGCACGATTCCGAACGAGCCGCTCGTATTTGGGAGCGTCTTATTAATACCTATCGGGGTAACAAGCAAGAAGGTGAGATTATGTCTGTCCTTGATACGGCTTCTAATCTCCTTGCTACCTACTACCTGACGCAAGCAATGAATGTCGGTGTTCATACTGCAGAGGGCCAGAGATATGGTAAAATGCTGGAGCTCCTGGCGGCAGGAAATACCCCTCGACTAGGCGACTGTAACAAGCCTGCGAATCTCGTTAACTTTAGGCTCGAAGATGGATTTGTGACGACAGGCCAGGTGGGACTGGTCTTGGGAAACTTCTACAAAGTCTGTGGCAGGGAGGAGGCAACTGCATGCTATAAGGCACAAGTTAAGGAGTGTCTTCGGATATTGAGCGATGATGACCCGACAAATGATATCCTCGCCTTCATCAAAATTTCAGGCGTTCTGGCGGCGATTGGGGATGATGACGGTGTGATTTCGATGTGCTACCAGTTGGCCTATATACCCGACAGTGGGCTCGAGGATGAGGATGACATTGAGAACAATCAGGCCGCCGATGGGGAAAACAAGGAGCCAGATAAAGGATCTTTTACCTGCAGTGGATGCAGCAAGTTCATACATATTGATGGTACCTCGTCATGCCGGTACTGTGAGGACGTCTTATTTTGCGGGACGTGCATGCCACTGCTGAAGAGCAAGTCTCTTCCTGTCAATGTCTGCGGTGAAAACCACGATTGGGTCTTCATTCCGCCACGGCCAGAGGCTGTTCAGCAGCGTGGCAAGGAGCAACGAGGTATGCTGTGGATGCAGGGCGGTTGGATAACATTGGACGAGTTCAAGAATCGGCTACAGGATAAATGGGGGATAACGGACAAGCTGTGAAAGGCTATAGTATGACGGGCTAAGATGATCTCTTGCCATGAATTTTAAGCCAGAGCTGGCAACTGGAAGCTTACTGTTCTGTAATGGCAAGATTGAGTTGAGCCACTTGTGTCCCTCTGTCTAGATCCAGATACAATCCTGTAAATCCTACCTTTAGATCATAGCTACTACTCCGTATGTCTTCAGCATCTTCTTCTGTAGGATTGTGCGATGAAACGGCGAAACCCCTTTAGGCATGTATCATCAGGGGAACAGTGGTCCTTTCCACGGCGTCCAAATCACGATCGACCGATATTTTCATGAGGCAATGAGACCAGATCGTTCTCTAACCTCACTTAATTTCTACCGCTCAAAACTTATAACTAGGACGTAAGCCGGCTCATGATTTGATTACACCGCTCAAAGGGTTCGGGTTATTTTTCATTCATCACAGCATTGAGCAAACCAAGCATCAATCTTTCCAGAATCCAATCCACCGTGATCCGATAGCCGCTTGCTATTTCTCTCGACATTACTCCGGGTCTGAATTTTTCTTGTGATGGATATCAAGGTCCGCTAAAGTATTTGCCTGCCCGGAAATGCAATATTGGGCCTGAGTTACATCAAAGCAAACTTTACGGCACAACCGGTCAGATCTTAATTTGCCTTTGCGTTCCAGGTCCCCGAGTAGGTAAATCCTTGTGCTGGGCAATAAGCAGTGCGTCTTATGCAGGCCAAGACCGGACTTACGCGGACGGCATGCACTGCCAGGCAACCTTGTATTTTAAATTATGGCATCTTATGTTCTTTGTCTGGGCCGGAATTAAAGCCAAGTGGCCACTGTCCATACTGCTAAGATCCCTATGACCTGGTATTAGGGTATCGTATATCACGTGATACAACTGCATCATGGCCACATTCAGTCCGCAGCGCAATGACCTCGATAGTACTACTTCATGTTGTATGCTCACCGGAGAGAGCTTAGGGAATATGCAGATGAGATTTCCTCTGGGAATCGGCCGCCAATCTCGCATCGCGCTGCAGCTCATACCCTCCCCATTTGAAACTCCACCCCCGTGGGGATCGACCTTCATTTCCACCGTGGATCTCCACCGATATGCGAATCGACCCTTGATTTGACGCCGGGGTAAAACCTGGGATTGACTGGTGCCTGGAACCTGTGTACAGACGTTACGAGTGGATTCTTCCAGGCCTGATAAATGGGCTGAGCAATTTGTCTCCGACAATTTGGTTGCACATTTCTTTGTCTGCGATATCGTACCTGTCAAGTGGCTAGTCTCCATAGCTATTATCCTCACCTAATGGGGGTGGATATCATCTCCGCGTCGACTGGTGTCTGGACAACTACCCAGGAGAATCAATGCGCAATACGGTTTTCTGGAGATCTTGCTAACAAACTTGCCGCCCTGAGTTCGGAAACGGACACTCAATCACATTCGTACAAGCAGCACACTAGCGGCCAACATGGTCGATCCTCGAAGCGTAACAGGACAGTCCGCTCGCTGAAACGTCCTCCGCGATGACTAGCGGCGTGCAACATCATACCTTAAGTATTCAGTGCGAGAGACGCGGACGAATCAACCGCCGTCGAGGCCTGGTATAGGCGGATCGAAACGGCTGGGAAATTTGGCTGTGCTACACAATCCGAACCTTGAGCTATTGGACAAAGAGACCTTCGCACAAAAGCCAGACAGGTTCCCTGAGTGTCTCATCGTGTATAAATGCACCATCCTGCACGTTCCAGGCAAATCCTCCATCGACATCCACACTATCACTCTTCCCAGCACACATCCATCATGGCTATCCGCACCTTCGCTGGTCAGCTCGCCCTCTCCTTCGCCCTCTGCGGCACAGCAATAGGTCAAAAGATCCAGGGCTCCGACTTCGCCAAGCCACAAGGAGGTCCTCCGGCCAGCTACTTCGCAGCCTCCGGCTCAATCCCCGTCGCCAGCATCCAGGAAGCCGCCGCGAAAGCCGCCACCGTCCCCGACCATGCCACCTACGCCATCAGCCACGGCTCCTCCGTGATGTCCACAATCCACAGCGACTGGACAAATTTCAGCGAGGCAAGCCCCTCCTCCCTCCACTCCCCAAGCATCCACCACTAACGAACATCCCCCAGGGCGCCGCCTTCTCCTGGATAGCCGATATGGACGTCGACTGTGACGGACTGGACCACAACTGCGAGGCAAGTCACCTCCCAACCCAAGCCCAATCCCAATCCCACTAACCAACCCCCAGGGCAACCCAGACGGACAAGACAAAACAAACTGGGGCGCACTATCCGCCTACGAGGTGCCCTACGTCGTCATCCCAGAGGAATTCCTCCAAGCCAACCCCTCCATCAAACCAAACGCCCTAACCGCCGTAATCTGGTATCGTACAACCCCATCCCCCACCCATTCACCACTAACACAAACAGCAACGGCAAAATGTACTACGGCATCCTGGGCGACGCCAACGGAAACTCCCCCCAAGTCACCGGCGAAGCGTCCTGGCTGATGGCACGCACCTGTTTCCCCGACGAGGGTCTCAGCGGAGGAAAAGGCCACAACGCCGCAGATGTCACCTGTACGCATCACGTCCAGTAGATCCAGGATCCAGCTAACCGATGCAGATATCGTCTTCACCGGCGATAGCGCCGTGCTCCCCGGCAGTGCCCTGGACTCCAACTACGTCACTGACTTCGATGCGCTCCGTTCGATGGGCGATAAGCTCGTCGGCGCGTTGGTTTCTAACCTCCGTCTTTCGGGGGGCGGGAACGGTGGAAGTAGCAGGCCTTCTCCTTCTTCTTCTTCGCCTGCAAGCAGCGCTGCGTCGAGTCGGCCGACGCCTTCTGAGAGCATTTATAACGCTGATTCCGATGAGGAATCGGACTAGGTTCTCTGGAAGGTAGGGATTGGCTTCAATGGTGGTTATCTTCCGTGGCTTGATCTGCGGGGGAATATGTACAGTACCTCGTCTGTTTCAGTATGTGAGATGCTCGAACGGGGCACTTGGCCAAGTTTATTGGTTGGGGGTGGATGTTGGTGTTTTTCTTCTATTTTTCTTTTGTTTTCGTTTCTTGATGCCCAATGCTTGGATAAGGATTTTTTTCTTTTTGAGTTGGGGATTTATTCTGTTGAATATATTCTTGGATGGCCTCAGGGCTGGGAATATTGGTTAGATTGTTACCGCGTCGTCTGCTCTTTTACAAGGCCTTTTTACTTTAGATATAGAGGCGGATGGATGCATTATACTGCGTATTCAGATGTAGATCTCATAGTTGACAGGATAGGTCACTAACAAGAGCATTCAACTCCATGTTCCGTTCGCGGGTCCAAAGTAGCCAACTTCAGGTATCTTCTTCCACGGGGTCCCGTCCCCGTCTGCTGTATTTAGGTAGACTGTGTTTCCCCACCATTGGGGGAATACTGCGCCCGGGTAGGAGATGCAGAAGAAAATGATGATTCCACTGAGCGCGAGGCCGGTATCAAGAGCGGCCGCGAGAATGTAGTTGTACTTGGTCCACCAGGCGAAGTACCGACGCTTGATGAAGTGGTTGAAGATGAAGTTGACGAGAGCCCAGCTGGAGTAGTTTATCCCCGTCGCTGGAGCAGGTTAGCTGGAAATGGTACCGATGTAGAGAATGGATGATCATGGGTGTTACCTGGAGGGACATTGGCGGTTCCAGTGAAAATCAGAGGCCAATTGACGTATTTCCAATACTGTTTCTTCGTGAGCTTGTACAGCGCATAGGTAATAAGGGGAGCAATGGCGCCGATCCAGAAGAAGTGGAGAAGAGAAGAATAAATCATCCCCACGGAGTAGAGACGGCGCGGACCGACGAGACCCCAGATGACCGAAGACGAATACACCGTTCTGCCATTCGGACAGGAAAAGCCGTCAGGTTGGTCTTGAGAACAGGCGTCCGATATATGACCAAGCATCCAAAGGGTGACGCCGGCCTGGGTTAGAGCTCCGACTATAGTAGCCAGGCCTTGGGCCAGAAACAGACTTCGCGGAGGGATTTTCAAGTAATGACCGAGCTTCATGTCCATGGCAAAATAGATGCCCTGACCTACAACGTCCGTACTTAGCATTTTGAAGATCATATTGGCGAGTGGTTTGCCCTCGAACATGTAACCGCCGATAAATTCAGCTAGGACATTGAGCTGGTTCGCGTTAACGTTGGTAATTCCTTGAATAATGCCGCAAGGAATCATGTATACAGCGGGGATGATGAGTGCCAGAAAGATCCCATAGACGGGGAGTTTCGTTTTATACACCTCAACCATGGCAATAGAGATGGCTGTTGTGGCGACGATGGTGGCTGCGTACCAGTACCATGGGGTTTTCTTGTATGATTTCATCAGGCGGGCATGGATGTCGAGCCGATTCTTGCCTCTAAAGGCGGCCCCGATATCTCTGCTGTGCCAGATGCCAATGTGGGTTAGGACGCCAGTGATTGAGGCGAAGGACAAGCCGTAGACAAATGCAAAAGTTGCTCCCAGGTACGGGGGAGAGTACTTTGTATAGGAATCAATGTCCAGGGTGTTTTGCGCGCTGACCACGCGATTTGTATCATAAACAGCACCGGTCCGATCATACACATCGCTGGTCATCATAGGGAGGTAGGCTGTGAACCAGGTGTTGGTATAGTAGATGCCGGGCACGACGACCCAGAAAAAGAATGCAAAGCCAGCAAAGACATTCACTGCGGCCCATGACGGCGACAGGAGCGGGTTTGTGTTGTACGCGACTTGACTCCAATCAAATGTTATAGGACTCAATCCTAGCCCAGTCTGCATTCCGAAAAGTTGGTTTACAACGACATTGCGCGGTACGATCCAGCAAATCCAGGTAAAGTACGACAGCGCAGTGAACATCAGTCCTGGGAAGAAATACCATCCGAAGGCGCCGGCACACACGTATAGAAAGAACCGCAGCCGGGATATTTTCCAGCCATTGGCGACTGAGTTTGCGCGCGAATGGAGGGTCTCCAGCATGGCGCAATTGGACAATACCTGTGGCCAGATGATGCTGGCTGGCTCGACAAGCCATGGGCTAGCCAGCCCAGCAACCCCGAATCCCAGGAGTTGTGCGCATAAAACGACTAGGACTGAAAATCCGGCTGTCAAACCGAAATTGTAGAATTTGGGGCCTGCTGCCTGGATAATGCTGGTTGAATCCGCACTTCCGTAACCGAATGCGACATTGCTCATAATCACAATCATTGTGTGCTCTTTGATGTTGAAGCGACGGTCTGGATTCAGGCAAAAAGATCCCAGTTGGCCCAGGCTGATTGTTGCCCTGGGCAAGATATTGGCGAGAAAGACGCCGCATGGGTAGGCAAGCAACTCTGCCACCAACGAAACAATGTGTACGGAGGGGTATCGGAGAGAGAAAAACTGGTTGATGCCCGACCCCAGGATGGTGAAGATTATACCAAGAATCCACATGCGCACCGTATTTACCGGCAGGTCTGGATCGTCCGTTTCGGGGACGACGGCTCGAACTATTGATCTAGTCAGAAAAAAAAAAGTAGTTCGTGCAGAATGACAGCGCTGACCTTCTGGAAATGGTGAGCGTTCAGACTCATAGTCGTATTCAATCTTCTCGTCTAAGTCCAGTGAACACTCATCCAAATTCCCCTGCGCTACTTCCACATTCGTGGAAGTTTTCGACTTGGGCGCCGCATGGGTTCGCTCCTCTATGGAGGTCATTTTTCGAGGCTTCCCAGTCGATGTCTGCCGGTCTGCTGAGTGGAGGAAAGGAGGTACCTAGGGTAGTATATAAACCCCCATTATTTGGGTAGGAAAGCGATCATCACTGGTGTCCCTCCTGCTCATGTCTCTCATGGGGTAGATAAGGAGCCACCCTGTCAGGCCTCAATAAGTACTAGTAGTATGTACTCTGGGCTGATAACAGGGTTACAACGATGTACCTAGACGACACGAAACATTCATTTTGCAGGGATATTGATAAGAATGCATGAAAGTCTAACTCTTCTAATCTGGAAGCAACTGAGGTTGCAGGGGCTGTTGACAGTTTTGCGAATGGGATTGAATTCTTATCACGGTGTAGGTAGGATGGAATTGAAGGAGAGAAAGAGTAGTACTGCAGTGTGTATTTAGTACCGTGACTGTTTATGCTACTGTGGATGAAATGGAACGTGACCATTTCCCTCATGAAATATATAATGGCAGTTCTTCCATCATTCCAACCCTGATCTGGATAGTAGTGAGACTGTACTACTACTAGCGGTTACACCAGCATGTTGATAGTTGATAGTTCAGAGATTCAATTTCAATTAATTGTGACATATAAGATGTTAATAAAAAGCGACTACTACTTAATATCGACTGCGTTGCTGTACGGAGTACGGAGTACTGTGCAGTACTCCATACAAACATGGAGTGGTGAATTAGAATAATTTTTGGGATACTACATATATATATCGATTGATCTCAATCAATTTCAACAACCAGCTCCTATGGCTCAGTTGGTAGAGCGCATGACTAGTAATCATGAGGTCCGCGGTTCAAATCCGCGTGGGAGCAGTTCGTTCTTCTTTTTCGTTACATTTTTTTTTTGTTCTGTCGCGGGTTCCAGTGGGGGCCATGGAATAAGAGGAAGGGAAGTGTGATAAAATGGAGCCTACTGCTACCAGTACGAATCATCTGGAGACCCCATGGGCATTGCGAATATCACATTAGACGGCTGTAAGCATCTCATTCAAGTATCGCCCTCCTTATCTTCCCTAAGTACATGCAAGGCCCATTCACTAATACTCCCCAATTCACTCAGTGTGGAATCCACCCATCGCTTCAATCCTCTCGTGCCGATGCCAACAGGGTATCCAGCGTCTCCGACATCAAAGGTCCCTGATACGCGGCCATCACGTTCTTCCTCACACCCCTACAGTGTTTGGCACCCAGCTGGATCGGCCGAGTCATTGTCAGACCGGCGAGAGCGTCCCTAATCGTAGGAAAATTAAGAACTTTCGCGGGATCCGTACTCAACCAAGCCAAGCTGATTTCCTCTAGCGCGGGAAATTCACGCAGGGTCATGAGAACATCGACCCAGCTGCCCTTGGACAGTTGAATCTGCTGCAGTTTCAGGACCCGCAAGGTGCGGCGCGAAGCTTGGAGAATCGGCTGAAGCTCTCTCCATTTCAACTCCATAGCATGTCGAAGAGTAAGTTCTTCCAGTTCAGGTACTGGCCCATTTGCAAGACGGGATATAACTGATTGCGCCTGCACGGCGTAGTCGAAACCCATTTCGAGAATTTTCAGACGTGGGGCATGGACAATCAGTCTGAAGACCCATTCGGCGATTCTCTCCGGAATCAAATTATGGTCGAACTCCAGCTGTTCCACGTGCTCCCAGGCTTTCTTGAAGGCTGGATTGTCCAGGATGGATAAGTCAATGTGATGGGGATCGAGATTGCTGAAGGCAAATGAGCTGATTCCCGGTTGGGAGTGTGCACCGAATGACTTGACGGAAATGCCTGCTTTCGCAATGACATCCAGAAGGACTGTTATGCCGTCAGTGGGTCCGAAGATGATTCGGCTGGGACACTCCCCGGCATAGTTGAGCTGGACTACGAACGACCTGCAGTTGGGAAATAATCGCAGAGCCCGAAGCAACCACTGGGGACCCAGACTGTCCATGTCCAACTTGCCCGACGTATCTCTGATCCAGGCGAAGCCATTGCCCATCTGCTTAGTTGGACGCTGCACAAGGGATAGACAGTGAACGAATTCCCGTAAATAGACATCCTCTGACAAACGAATAAGCTTCCGTATGTTAGAGAAGCTAAAGTCCGTGTATACAGTATGAAGAACAGTATGCCCAAAGTGGTGTAACATCTTTTCGTAAAGATCCATGCAGGTCAGTCGGAAATTGCACAGGCTTGACTGGTTATCGTCCAGTAAATCAAGAAATTTGGCGATATGTTCCACCAGCTCTGTTGGCATGCTGCACAGTGTATTGTTTTTATTCTTGCGAAACACTTTCTCCATGGTTAGGCTAATCATAGTGTATATACCGAGATTATTAGAAGAGCTACTTACTCTTTATTAGAGTATTCTCTATGCTTCGAAGAGCATAGCCTGTTCTTTGATTAAGCTCCAATCACACAGTGCGAACAGGATTTCGCGTCGCGAAACGCAGTATGTGAATAGAGATACCTTAAATACAGGATAAACAGAGAGGCATGCACAAAGACTCCTGTTGAGAGCTTCTCTATTCTCACTAATAGAAAAACACGCCGTATAGGCCAGCTTGAAGGATAGTTTCTTTGTTCAATGCTAGTGTGATGGTGATTTGTGCTGTAAGATGTAGTGGGGATTTGTAATGCTTTAAGAGAGACTAAACAGTAGACTGTAGAGGCTTTTACGCCTCACTTTACCAACACTAAGTCCTATAGGTGGCTTGTGCTAAGGCAGGATGACGTAAATCATGGCACTACATAAGAAATTCATGTGGACATTCACGCATTCACACATTCACCGTATACTGCAACGTCATATCTTGGCTGACATGAAGAGATCTGTTGCTGAACAGTCTAGCATACTTTATGAGATGCGTCCAAGCGCATGGTGCACGGTGTTCTGTCCAAACATGAAGATCAGTATACATGAAGTCCCTCAGAACAGTGGAATTCTATATTAGGCATTCTTGATGGGCTGTGGAACTTCATTCTATCAGCAGAGAAAGAAACCAAATAAGTTGACAATTCTATGGTACCCTCGTTCCCAAGACAGAACTAATGCGGCGTGAGATCATCCTAGCATTTCCCCTGTACCTCAATCCCCAAGAATATGAAGTATGTTCTCAAGATGCTTTCAGAAAGAAGAGTGACCATTGCTATGGGCATTTTGTTAAGCCGTCTCAGCCTACTATCGTATGTCAGATTGGTTTGACCGTCAGGCTTCGATTTTTCCCACAGCCTGAAGAAGTGTGAGCAAAATACCTTTTCGAACTCAAATTATCCCTTATAGGACTATTGATCTAGATCACATATACTGATACACGCCGTCTGCCTCAGCTCAGCAAAGCAAGACAACGCCTGTCGGCTTAACGGATCCTCACCTGACATTCTTCTTTCTTTGTCCTCCCAGTATATAGTAGCCATATTGCCCGCATGCTTTCAGAAAGGAGTCAAGACGGCGTTGCGCAAATTAATCCGGTCGATTTTCTATGTCAACTGGAGCCGAAGTCCTGTCCCAAGTTGGCAGAATACCGTCCACGATCTATATATAACTAGACACCCAATTTCTTGTATCGACGCACAATCACCGTTCTTATCAAACCCCCTTTGCCAAGACAGGAGAGCCAGATTGCAAGGTACTCGCACCCTGTGCCTTAGGACTGGAATCAGAGGACTCCGCCTATCCGTTGCTGGTTGGGTATCAAATCCGAATATTGCTGTAATAACCGTTCTAAAGAACATCC
This sequence comes from Aspergillus coremiiformis, assembly GCA_009193565.1. Lineage (NCBI taxonomy): Eukaryota > Fungi > Ascomycota > Eurotiomycetes > Eurotiales > Aspergillaceae > Aspergillus > Aspergillus coremiiformis. Next base: position 109,934 of record ML739035.1, on the reverse strand, counting down.
CGGTACTCGAGACAGGCTACAGATCTCAGCCGTCGTTGAGAGAAAGCCGATTGACCGGAGGGTCTACATTCGTAGGGACTTTTCCTTACTCGATGTCTCCATTTTCGGTTGCCGCTGGCAGTTGTCAAACGCCGTTAAAGAATTAGGCGCAACGCGAGGACTGCTACCTATGTACAGGTGCACGGACACGCATGAACAGGGATGTAATCCTCGGATGATCCTACTCGGATTCCAATTCCAAGGCTGATATATATAAAGCTTTCGTATGATTTGAAAGGGTGATCATAGACCGCTGAATAGAAAGAATCTACACGAACATATCTTCAGCTTATATTACTCAATATCTCAAAGATATTCATCCAACAGCCCAGATAACATACTGGTCTGCTGCCAAGCATCATTGGTCTAGTGGTAGAATTCATCGTTGCCATCGATGAGGCCCGTGTTCGATTCACGGATGATGCATCCTTTTTATTCTTTTGCCTGAATGGCATTTGAGGCGACATAATAGGTTTAACTTTACGACACAATGTGGTTCTTCAAATCGAATGTCTATCAGGGGAATATAATCAAAGAATGCAGTTCAACAAGGAACTCCAAAAAGAACCCAACATATAACTTCCTGCTGCCAAGATCCCTTCCCTTAGCCTGCTTTTTTCCAACTGGTTCAATTTAATATTCCTCTTCATCCAAGCACATCCAAGACAGAGTGGAACAACACAATCTCTCATAATAACTGTCTTACTCTATGCCAGAACTTTGCTGAGGCCAGGGGATACAGCTCATCGGGTGGGCTTGGGAATCAAGTACAGAACATGGTGACCAGAGTGACATGAGTAAAAGATGAATAAAGATGAGGATCGATCCCCATATGCAAGGAGTTTACTCCGTACATTGCACTGCATCAGCAATGGCATTTTAACCAGGTCCTATCAGATGATCAGATAAGATATACCCAGACAGAATATCCAATAATATACTGGTTATTTTAGCGTAAACCTAAGCATGATACTCAATTGTGGAAAACAACTGGACAACCTAGTATGGTTGAATGACAGCTTGATACGTAGAAACATATAGACACAAGCAAGTGGGCAGGCAATCCGAAAACAGCATACCATCTCTAGAAAAGGAGGCTCACTACCCCAGGAGTTCTCAGGATCAAGTGAAAAGATTTTCCATGTAGGGCCAATCAGTCAATCTGCCCAGTCGCCGCTGTTGTTGGAATGAGAAACAAAGACAAATCCACCTTCATAGATCAATTAAATCGAATATGTCTCCACCAATCAGCTCGCATGGCTTAGTTGGTAAAGCGCATCACTAGTAATGATGAGATCATCGGTTCGAATCCGATTGTGAGCATTGGAATATCTTTTTAATTTTGATATTCCTTTGCCTGTTTCTCTATGGTAATCTCATCTTTTGACGCTGTAACAGCCCGAAGTTGATAACTTGTGCTGCATTTCAGTTTTTTCACAAGGTGTTGGGCTGAGCTGTTCTCTGGCAGTCCCTGCAGGCTTGAAAAGACTGGTGTTGGCGGGCAATATATGATGCCGCAGTGGATTCACCATGAGCGTTGTAATTCCAGACTGGAGATATATATATACTCTATGTTTCACCGGCGTTGGTGCCCAGCACTGCATTTATGGGAACTTCTCGAACCCCCTGGGGCAATATATATGTGAAACGATACACTAACAACATTGCAGGCAAGAAGCACGTCAGATTCTGTTGCACGTTCCTGACTAACATATTAATCTACGGAGTAAATATCCAAGATACACAGAGGCTGGCATACTGAAGTTATTCCAGACAACACGTGGAGTATTGACGGATTTACGGATATTCTTTTAGCGAGACTCCACATGGGAGAGAAGTACAGTCTTTAACCAATAAAACAGTGTAGTATCTTCTAGACAGTAAACTTGATTCTGTCGGGAATCCTCCTTTTATGGGAACCGATGGGGCTGGTCCTTACATGATGCAGGGACTACTTGCGGACACTGGAATCGAGCAATTCATTCAGGACACAATAGCCAAAGGTATAGCCATGGATGAATCCGTGGGTGGTGGCCTTCGAGGGCTAGACGTATCCAGTTGGTCCCATGCGTTCGTCCTTGGCCGCTGCAGACGAACCAACCCAACCAGGTACTCGGTCTTTTTTATTACTTTCACACATATTCTATGACCAGGGCCCGTTAGAACTCGATGGAATTCGTCCATGTCTATGATATCGTGAATCGAAAGTGGGCTACGTGTTTGATGTGAACTTGGTTCTGCTACATAATGTGTTTAGCGTCGGCTACTCTGTGACTCGAGATGTACCATTCACGTTTCCACTGGGTCACAGAGAGCCCTTCCTTTGGAGATATGGACTACCGAGGACCCAGCCTCTTGTGTCCTGTTTCACTTGATAAGACTGATATACATCGGCTGTAGGTTCTGAGACCATACTTCTCCCACACTCATAGGGAGATACCCGTACATACAATGCAACTCACACGGGCGGTCGGAGCTCAGCTCCGTTACCTCGCTATAGAGGCCCTGGTGTTATTTGGTTTGATGTTATTTTTCTTCTGGAAGGCTCGATCTGTCCAAGGTAACGGTCTGGAGTTTTCGTCAAATATTGGGACGAACCCGAGTCCGCAACCATTGTCTCAATCAACCGATACCTATGACGAAGATACATGGGATTTCATGCCGGAGCGAGATGCGAATAATCACGGGCTATCGGAGAAACACTGTCGCTTAGCATTTCCCAAGCTTTTCATTGAGGTTGATAAATCCGCCGGATTGGCTAAACAACACCCGATTACATTGCGAGACCTGGATGATATCCCCATTGAAAATGGTATAGTGAGAGGAATCATCTACCATGGGGAGGTAAGCTCTTGATATTCGATTTGCTATACCAGTCGAATAATAATCTGACTTTGGAGTTTCTGTGATTAGTTATATGTTGTTGAATTCGGACCCATGCCTTATACATTTACGCGCGGAAAGGCAACTTTACAAGCTCTCAACCGTGCTCTGATATCGTTTACCGGCCGGGAGAACCTTCCAGACATTGAATTCGTCTTCACAACACACGATTTCAGCACTGTTGAAAAACCCATCTGGTCGTATGCCAAACGGGATGAAGAAAATGCAGTATGGCTAATGCCGGACTTCGGATATTGGTCGTGGCCGGAGGTGAAAATCGGCCCGTACCAAGAGATTCGTCGCCGAATAATGGCCATCGATGACGGAAGTGATCCCTCTCCCGGACTACTGTTCCAGGATAAGAAAAAACAGCTTTTCTGGAGAGGCACCGTAGCAACCAATCCCGAACTTCGCGGTCAACTATTACAGGCTACCGAGGGGAAAAGCTGGGCGGATACCCGCGCTCTTGACTGGGGCAATGAAGAAGATATCAGATCAAATCTGTTATCGATGGAAGATCATTGCAGATATATGTTCTTAGCACATGTGGAAGGGCACAGCTTTTCAGGCGCTGGGAAATATCTGCTTAATTGCCGCTCGGTATTTGTTTCGCATAAGCTGGTCTGGCGAGAAGCTCATCATCATATTTTTATAGCCTCGGGCCCTGATGCGAATTATATTGAAGTTGAGCGAGATTTCTCTGACCTCAATGATAAGATTGAATATTTTATTAGCAATCCTGAAGCAGCGGAGCAAATTGCTAACAACACAGTTGCTATGTTTCGCGACCGGTATCTTACCCCAGCAGCAGAATCCTGTTACTGGAGGCATTTAATCCGACAGTATGCCTCTGGTTGTGCGTTTGAGCCGTTGCTGTACAGTACGCAGGCGGATGGGAAGAAGCAGCCTCGTGGAGTCCCTTTTGAAAGTTGGATTCTGACCAGTCCCTAGATCACGTGATTTCCACTGTGTACTCCGTACTCCACATACATACATCACGTGTGGATCCATGGATGTTTGATATGCCTTCCTAATTAGGCAATCGCATTGGACGGGCACTGCGGGTGGGCACGGTGCTTAATGCTACTAGGATTATAGTAGTAGACAGTACAATAAGTGCGATGAAAAGGTTCAATTGCATAAATATGGCTATGCCCTCATATTGCGAAGCTACTAGTTGACTGGTGGTAAAACCTAAGGTTATACGGAGGCATCACTAGTTCAATATGGCTTAATGAAATTCTGCCATTTCTGTAACCCATTTCCATACACAAGCACGTCTATCATGCTGCGCTAGAAGTTTACTAGAACAAAGAGAATTCAATGTGAGCTAAGTTAATACAATAGTGTCACAAACCCAGGTAGGTATCACGGCAGTTCAGATAAACGACCAGACTTGGTCTAAAAACCCAGTATTTATCGAAGTACATACAGAAAGGTAAGCATACAGCTTGAGAAGTAGGCCGTGGGATAGACGGCCACAAGGACGGATCCCGATAATTATTCCTATCGCATCGGATGCTCGCTCACGCAAGAAGTGACACCGAATCAAATGCCCGCTGAACACCAAGGAGAAAGAAAAGTGCACGTGTAAAACACAAGGTCAAATATAGACGAATGGGAAAGAAACCTATAAGGATGAGATCATTAAAGGGAGGAACGGCGGTTGGATTCATTAGCCTTCTACAAGCGTCTGTCGGGGGCCGGTCCCAAGAAATTCGAGACATCGTCGTGCCAGGGCAATTACCTCGCCCTCGCCATCTTCTTGGTCCTCCTCGTCGGACTCGATGTTCTTGTCTGAGATGGACTTGACCATCTGCACAATGTCGTCGGACTTGGCTATGTAGCTGATGAGTCTCTTATCTTCAGATTCCAAGAGCTGAAGGAGAGTCCAGATGGCAATGTGTTGGAACGTAGGATCTCCACTGGCGAGGAACCGCTTAAGATACCCGTGGATTCCTCCATTGGGATCTGCCCAATCCCGGACAAAAATCGAATAGTCCCCGACTGTTATGGTCAGCAAGCGCGAAGCGTACTCGGGATAGTTGGTGGCTTACCTTTGGAGGATAGATTGCCCAGAGCTGCAGCGCTATTCCCTTGCACTTCGATGCTTTCCGACTCCGTCAAAGGGATCAGAACGTCAAAAACGCCGAGACTAAGAAGGTGAGGCTTGAGCTCATCACTGAGGGCCAGGACAGCGATGGCGGCAGTCATCTCCGATTGGACGCTGAGAGGAACCTTCAGGACCAGGTCCTTACATTTCTGGACCGCGCCGGCTTGGAGGACAAGCTCCTTGTTACGGTCCGAACTTGCTGCGAGATTCCGAAGGGTGGAGATGGCGTGGCACTGGATCTCTTCGTTATCCGTCGAGCCAAGAAGATCCACCAAGGGCTTCAGGAAGCCCGCATCGATGATGGGGGATTCGTTAAGCGGATGAATAGAAATGTTGCGAATGCATGCAACAGCGGAGAGTATTAGGGGGAGGTACGAGGACTGCAAGAGGCGCAAGAGTGGGGGCAGTCCTTTCGCACGAACAATTTCGAGTTGGTATTTCTCGTCGGAAGCCAGATTACGAAGAGCTAGTGCAGCCTGGCATTGGACCTTGGGGGTAGAGGAATCCATGAGATGAACCAGCGACTGAACCAACCGCGATTCGGTTTGTGCAAGTCTCTTTCGATTTGATGCGTCGACAGCAATATTGCTAAGAGCGGTTGTGCAATAGTATTGCACATCCACATCGGAGGAAGAAAGCAACTGAACCAAGACGGGAATCGCACCAGCGTTGACCAGTTGTTGTCGGTTATCATCTATACAGCCGTCAGAAGAGGATGAAGACCGTTCCGGTATTCAACATCATCCACTCACCGGAGTGTGTCATGTTCAGCAACGCCCCCGTAGCGTTCCGTTGTACACGCATGTCCTTGGACTTCGCCAGGCGAATTAATGGTCCCAGAGCGCCCGAACGAGCAATCTTAGTTTTGTTGTCCTCGTGCGTAGCTAGATTTGTAATACAACCGACTGCATTGCATTGGACCTCCACATTGGGCGACATCATCTGCCGTATTAGAGGGGCCAGCCCTCCGAGGGCGACGATCAATACTTTGTTATCCGCTATATCATGTCAGTAATTATCGTTGCAGCGACCGCGACGATACTAACTATTAACAGCAAGGTTTCCTAGCGCAGCGCTGGCAGCACGTTGTACTTCAATATCGGAGCTTTGGAGCAGGAAAAGGATGGGTTCGAGGGTATCCCGATCGACTTCGCGCACATCTGAAATAGACATGGTCGTGGGAATTAGCCAGGTATTGATTACTAGTCTTCAGTCTCACCCACCTCGCTCCGTAATTTCAGCAAATGTCAAACTGGCACTTCGTTGAAGGTCGACATTATCAGAGTATACCAGGGTACTCAAGGCGCGAAGCGGTTCGCCGGTGAAGAAGTCGGTTTCGGCTCTCTATCAGATCAATGGAGTTAGTATAAAGATACTAAGAGGCCAAAGCGGGGATAGGAGAATCGGCGAGGACGGGAACGGGAACGGGGACAGAACATACATTTTCAAGATAGCCTAACAAGTCAGAGACCGCCTCGCGTTCATTATCTGCCAAGGTTGTCTCGTAAATTCCATCCCTCGAGCGACCGCCGATAGGCCCGAGACAGGCGGTGATATGACACCAGCGGTCAACTGTCGAGAGACAGGACAGACAAGCACTCGCGATCCCACTCATGCCTCTTAGCTCACAGGCCCGCAGGACCAAACACCGGCCCCGCAAGCGACAAGTCTAAAAGCAACAGGTAGTGGAACCAACGTTGTCAGTCCGACCGGCGAAAGATGACCTTCCTTCCGTCCCCAGGTTGTGCTTTTGCTCGTAGGATTGCCTCGAGTGATAGATTTTGTTTTTAGTCGATGTTTACTAAGAGACGTGGTCAGGGAAGCCGAGTACTGCGGGATGCGATGAAAATCGATTGGCGACGAGACAAAGAGAAGGATGGACGGCTTTGCATATAGCCCGACGAGAGAGAGTTGAAGCTGGCGGGAGCACAAAGAATGGCGCGGAATGGGAGGGGGACTTCTTCTTGTTATTCTTCTCGTTTCATTTCCAAGAAAGATTCCATGGACTTACCAAGAACGGAAGGGATTGATTAAAAGAAAGAAGAGGAGGGAAGAGATGGAGGACGGTGAGGATGGATAAGTTTAGTTCCTGTTAGTCTTGTGCCTAGCTTCGGGTTGGTTACAGTACAGGTCCAGTGAGGTGTGGGCACTGGGCAAATGGAAAGGGAGAGAGAGCTCATCTCCTTCCCGCACTAATATATAAACAAGGTCGGCTCAATAGTAATGACTATTCTTGAATTCAAGTGGAAAAAAAATTTTTTGACTTTTTTTATTTTACTTTCTTTCTTTTTTTTTTTATTTTTACTTTATTTATTTATTTTTTCCCATTATGCTGCTTACCTATTACCTTGATATTTGATACAATTACAGTCCTGTGTACGGTATGGTCATGTGGGCATACCCTCAGTTTCATTTTGTTTGTCATTGTTTATCTTGTTTATGATGTATGTACTCCGTATATCTCAGCAACTCCCACCATATTTCTGTCGAATGTACGGAGGACTACCTGCCTTTTTATTCAATAATACCAAATATATAACTTTTATCCCTCACTACCTAGTACTTTCCAACATCAACACAATTCCAATCATTTAAAACCATGGTGAACCTCCCCACCAACAATGGACGAGCAAAGTATAAGGTAACCATCCCTGGTCTTCATCATGGGGCTACCCGCTGATCCACCTCGAAAAGCTACGTACTAGGTAGGAATGGTTCGACATAAATCTTCGAAACCCCGAGTCTTCGCACACCTGCACTCAATACAGAGTACTTTTAATATGATATATAGTATAGTATCCCCTGTCTAAAGAAAGATAAGTAAATCAAAACGGATCTATCTAAAGATGACAACAAATATAGTAGAGTAATTTTTCATATCATAAATCTATATGTATGTACGGAGTATGTACATAGTACATAAATTTTGAAGCGAAAGTCATCCACATCGCCTAGTATCATCATACTACTACTAGTAGGTATTTCCTTGAGGTGGTGCGACATGATCACCGGACAAACGGTGACTTGGTCTAGCGGGACATGGTTCAAACTGATCGATGTAGTACTCTTACCGTTGTCATTTCGGCCTCAATGCTTTTCCTCAAGAGCTTGCCTTTTACAAATGATCTTAATAAACTTGCGCGAACCCTCTCCGTTTCAATCTATCAGGCTAGAGTACTCCGTACGGAGTAGATAATGAGCCCTTACATAGCGTCAAAGATCGGCAATCTACCCGCCATCCTGAGGTTAGCACTGATTACCACGAATCTCAATCGAACGTGGTAATAATACATCATACCTAATATTCCGACCGAGAAAAATAAAATAATAGTCAAAAGAGACAAAAAGGAAAAGGAAATGACAAGCGGAATCAAAAGAGTAAAGGCGGTCTTCACGCTCTAGACAAGCTTGAATGGATTCATTTATCTCCAGTAACCATTGAACATGCCATAACAAGTTATTGTCACTGAGACTGTCGGTATTGAACGATCCAGGCAGATAGAATATACCATACCGAGTACTTCTACTCCGTCCATTGATGGTGAAGTCCAGGAATAATGTTTGCCGCGTACCGCGTGAGCGTATTGAGGATATCACATGAAGTCATCTCAGCGCAACGCCCTGTACGGAGTACTCCATCCTGACTACCTAAATGTCGGGCGCTCCTAATGAGGCTTCAGGCCGTACAAACTTCAAAGGTATGTACATACATACAGAGACGTGAGGAATGGTAAGGCTGTTGCATGTTATTCCTTTTCTTATGTTGCCCCGCAAAATAAAACCTGACAGCAACTGCGGAGGAGCGCTAGCCGATAGGACGATTATCTTAAGCGCTTTAAAAGACCAATGCGAAAGTCCGATAACTTGCCACCACCAGCAAATATCCTTGATGTCAATGACCACGTCGCTCAGATTTGCTGATGCTGCGGAGGAGTTCTGAGTACCAATCCACAGTGATTATTCTTGGAACCCGAATAATATTCGTATGTCAACACATTCCAGTAAGGGTTTGCCAAAAACTCTTCGGGCAAGGAAGTACGGTGCATGCCTCCGTTCTTCAACTGTACTCCGTACTCGGGGTTTGTCAACTGCATGATGATCAACCGCGGAAGGAAGCTTATAGCGGAAAAATCCAAATCTTAATGTCTTTTCGGTCCGTGATATTCCTTGCTTGATAGCGTTCTAACCCATTCGATTCGCTGAATAAGTGTTTGATGGATTGTTCCATTATCCTTCCATGCTGGTACTGGCAGAGTCCCTTGCTCACCGACGATAATTGGAGGGGGTTGGTTATTAGGCAGTAATACTTAGTAGTACTGAGTATGAGGAGTTTTGGTTGATTTGAATCTCATCACCTACTTCACGCATACCATCCCATTCAATCGTACGCCCCACTGGCCGATCTCCTACCATCTGACTTGCATACTTAAGCTACTCGCCATCTTTACAAACAAGAATCCCCCCTTTTTTACTTTCTATTTTGCCTCTCCCCTCTTCTGGTCTAGTGTCCGTTTTTTTTTTATAAAGTAACTCTAGCATCGCTATTATCCCTTAAAAAGCTGTACCCCCGTGCTTTTTCTTTTTTTTTTCTACCAGCTCGCCCTTGAATCCCTGTACGTCACCCTTTTCTTTTCCCTCGAAAATCCACTTTCACGATACTACTATAGTACTAACGGAACACTCCATTGCTTAGGGAGATCCCCAATCTAGGGCGGTTGCGCAGATCGGACAAGATCGCGAATTATATTACTTTCATTTTGGTTATTATTTATTTCTTATTATTATTACTATTATTACTATTATTACTATTATTTTTATTTTTATTATTATATTTATTACGGAGTATATTTATCCTTCTTTCTTTTCTTCATTGCCGGAAAAATTATATTTTTCCATTTACATTTTCTCTTCTAGTCTTTTTTTATCATATTTTTGAGTCCCTTCGCACGGGGGGGATTTTAACCCGTGACTTGTTTTCTTCTCTTTCCACGCCTTATCAGGCAACCAATTAACTCGATGTCTGCATCCGTTTCCGCCTCCGCCTCGTCGAATCTCCCATCAGACGTTCGTTCGGGGCCCCTCCGCCGACTGAGCCAACTGCGCGCTTATACCCAAAACCATTTCTCCTCTTCCTCGTCATCATCTCCCCACAACACCGGGAGTCACCAACGTATCGCTCGTCGACACACCTTAAGTAGTCGAGTCTCCTGGTTTTCTCCCGCGTCATCTCCCTCCACCGCAACTGAATCTGCCCATCCACCCGTGGGGGCCAACAATAATCCGGCCCCATGTCCCCAGTCTGAACCGTCATCATCGACACTCGCCCGGTATAGTTCTGTCTTGTTTCCAGGCTACCGCAGTTTTGATCTCGATCTGCCCTCCCAGACTCATTCCTCCGGGTCATCAGCTTCCCCCCCTTCTTCGTCCGAGCTTCGTCGAACGCAGACCCAAGGCAGGATGGGACGGCTGAGAGGATCATCTCAACCCGCCGACACGAGACCGGAAGGGGAAGCGACCCCCACATCGGCACCGATGAGCCTGCAAAATGGACTGTTAGACTGTCCCGACCCGGTAACAAATGAAAACTCTTCGTCGTCTCCCCGGCCGAAGCAGAAGGCCACCATCCGTTTTTTTCCTCATCAGGATTCGCACGGGAGTTCCAGACCTTCGTTGCCCTTTATCCCCATCTCTCGAACGCTACCATCGGAGGGCAGCGTGATTCGGGTCGGTCGATACTCCGAACGGGATGGCCTTCCCGTCGCAAATCCCACGGAGCCCTCCGATGCGCCAGTTGGTTTTAAGTCGAAGGTCGTGAGTCGGAAGCATTGTGAATTCTTGTACCTGAATGGGCAGTGGCATATAAAGGACGTTGGAAGCTCGTCGGGCACGTTTTTGAACCACATGCGACTGAGTCAGCCCAACATGGCGTCCCGGCTCTACACGGTGAAGGATGGTGACATCGTGCAGCTGGGGATTGATTTTAGAGGTGGAGAGGAGATGATATTCCGATGCGTTCGTATACGGATTGAGTGTAATCGATCCTGGCAACAACAGCCGAACGAGTTCAAGTATAGCCCATCACTCATCTTGAGGATTGAGGAGGAGAATGCTAACAATTTGCTTAGTAAAAACACCGAGAGTCTTATTAAGAACCTTGGGAAAGGCGATACTGCGGATTATTCTGGCTGTCGTGAATGTTCAATCTGTCTTGGCTCAGTCCTGGTTTGTTGCTCTCTCTCTCTCTCTCGGCTACGAATCGTTGCTTGTTATAATGGCTAACTTCGACTCAAAGAGACCTTACCAGTGTCTCTTCATGGCAGCGTGTGCCCATGTTTGGCATTACAAATGCGTTAGTCGTCTCATTCACACACCTGATTACCCTATGTTTCAATGCCCAAATTGTCGCGCATATACGGATCTAAGCGCCGAGGTCGATGATTCAAACGATTATGAGGAAGTGGAGCCGAAAGTCACCACATTGGAGGAACCACGAGATTCTTCGCACGACCGTCGATCGGAGACCCGCACCCCACAATTAGAGAGTAGCCATGTCCCCCAGGCGTCGAACTCCTCACATACCTCGGTGGATGCCCAGCCAAGTCTCTTACCGGTGGAAGCAGGACTTGCCGCGAATGTCGGGAATATGCGCCTGAATGGAAACATCATCTCGAGAGAACCTGACGACGAGGCACCTGTTGTGGCCGAACCATCTCCGGTCGCCACAGACAACAACGAGTTATCTGCTCCTACCACCGGTTTTCTTCAGTGCCGACAGGCGCAGCTGCGCTCAGATACACCCGTTCGTTCGGAATCCTCCGAAGACAACCCTCTGACGCCACGAAATGATTCCGGTCCCCTGGTGTTTGACGCCCGTGCGAGCATGTCGTGAAGTAGGGCCTGTCCTTGAACCTCATAACAAGCCATGAAACTGCCTCCGTAATTCCTTATGTGGACATTTCCGACCCCGCGCACCGTTTGTACAAACGCCGAATCGTCTTACTGAAGTCTCTGCACATTTTTTCCTTTTCTGTTTCCCCTCGTTAATTTCCTTTCTTCTTCTCCAATTCAGCACCCCAGCATAGCTATTTCCTATTTCTATAACTCGCATTGCAATCTGGAACCCATCTGCCCTTGGTTTTGAATTATACCCCTTTCCGCCCTACTGGATCCCTTCTCTTGACCGGCATTGACTAGGCCCTCCGTCCTGTCGTCGTTCCCGGCTGGCTGATGGTGCACTCCGCCGACTCGAATGGATGTATCCATACGGCCTGCGATCTGGATCAGGTTGACGGCGGTACCCCCGTGACCGACTGGCTTACCCTGCATTCGTTCTCCTTCCACCAACCCTTTCCCTTACTTCCTGTTTTCCTAGCGCTCTAGCATGTGTGTACATACATTATATTGCGTCCATGCATCTGATCTGCAGGCGCTAATCCAGCTACTCCAGCATCATAGGGTTCAGACTCTAATTAATTTACCCCACGGGCCATCAAAAGCAGACCAGAATAGAAACAACGTCATTCTACAGGAGATCGGCAGAGCGAGGACGCCATTTATGTCGGGTAACTCTTGCTGTAACTCTTTCGGTCACGAGTCCTGATTTGCTGGTAGTATTTGTTGTGCCCCTCCAGTAGCTTGAAATTAGTTTACGTGAAACAAGACTACTAGAGTCTAGTCTTTTAGTCTTTGTTTTTTTAGTGGCAATCGGGAAGCTCAACTTAAACCTCAATTTATTCCCCTCCTCACACAGGACAGACAACCTGAAAATGCGACTGAACCTGAGTGCCCCGTCAACTCCGACGCTGAGTCGTCAAAATACCTTCATCCGACATGCCGCGCATCCACATCTCTTGACCACTCGACAGAAGCCGCGAAGGTACGTGTAGGATCTACACCCTTCCCAACCAACCTGGCCTCACAAAATTGGATTCCCAGATGGCCTCTTGTCTTCCGATTCATCAAAGGTGCTATCCACGGCGCCATCATCGTCCCCGTACTCCTTCACGCCCTCTTCACAGCATTGGTCGTCTATCTAGATCTATACGTCTTCGAAACCGTCGGATTACCCAGTAGCATCGTCAGTTTGCCTTTATCCCTTCTGCTAACCGGCCAAACAAAACCAAAACTAACAAGGAACAAAAGATCCCCTCCCTCTCCATAGTCGTAGGCCTCATGCTTGTCTTCCGCAACCAAACCAGCTACAACCGCTTCTGGGACGGCCGGACCAGCCTTACAACTGTAACCACCAGCATCCGCAATCTCGTTCGCACAATCCTCACAAACGCCTACCAAACCTCGCGTCCCCTCCACCCCCACGAAAAACAAGACATAGAACGTATCGTCCGCATCCTCATGGCTATTCCCTACACCGTGAAGAACCACCTCCGCGCAGAATGGGGCGTCGCCTTCTACGCTGACGGAGTCACGACCCAGTACCCGGATTATGCGAATCTGCTCCCGAAGGAACTAATGGGACTCGAGAACGAGGGATTGGGGTTACCGTTTCAGTTGAGCTTTTTCGTCGATGGGTTTATTAGACGCGGGGTGGAACGGGGTTGGTTTCATGCCCCTGGTGCGAGTCAGATGCAGGCGCAGTTGAATTCATTGCTGGATGCCGTGGGTCGGATGGAGATGATTCGTCTCACGCCTATTCCTGTTGCGCATTTGTAGGTTCCCCCTCCCCCTTTTTTTCCTTCGTGACTTTTTGATTGGAGGTTGAACTTTGTGTAGGATTCATCAGAAACAGGTCCTCGCTCTCTTTGGTTGCGTCTTACCCTTCGGGATGGTGGATGATTTGGGTTGGTGGACGGTTCCGATTGTGAGTTTGGTTATTTTTACCTTGTATGGCATCGAGGGGATTGGATCGCAGCTTGAGGATCCGTTTGGGTACGATCGGAATGATATCAAGATGGATGCTATTGTGGAGGACTTTAAGACGGAGATTGATGTGGTGTTGTCGGAGTGGCGGAAGGTGGCCGAGACATCGAGTGGCCCGGGTGTCGACGAGATATCGAAGGACAAGTTCCCGCCCGAGATGTTTCTCAGGTACCGGCCTGTGGCAGAGAGGGGATGATGGTTGTTGGGTATGTACCTTCCCAGTATCAAGAAGAAATTTTACCACTGCTTCATGGCCATTGGTTCTAGCCCAGGATAAAGATGTGCGTTTGAATGTGAGGTCTCTAGCATTAAATCCCCAGCACGAGTATCAAGTAGCAACAGCACCAGTGCTTCAAGCCTAAAGAAAGACACTATGGCTAATGTGGGAGCGATGACATGGTAACGCTCCTATGACTAGGACTTGAATTGATCGGATTCTGCTTCGTAAAGATATTGTGTAGATGCTGCTATCGCATCCCTGCTATATGTTATGTATGCGATTCAGCTGCGTATTGAAAGAATGTGTCGACGTGGCGCTCTATAAATCCTAAAATGAGATACCAGATGCGCCTCTTACCAAGGACTCTGTTTGACTCCATTGGATGGAGACAATATTAGGATTAGGGCTGCGATTCAGGATCTTATCATATACTTCATCCACGGTCCGAGGTAGTGACTGTATAGCTCGACGGATGTTTCCTCTCGTAAAGCTGGTGGTTTCCTCAATATCATCTATTATAAGACTCACCCAGAGAGAGGTGCAGCTAGGGACGTTTGGGAGCTGGTCTTGCAGCAATACACACTCCTCATCCAAAAGTATTGCCCAGCTAATTCAGTTGACTTAGTTTTTGATCACGAGATTTATCTCCTTTGTGATTCTTTCAACTTCAGCCTCATTTTCGCCATTTAGGTCAATTGCTGGTAGGAGAGCTCCACGACCGATCTGGTTATATGGTCTGCTTGTGATCAAAAACTCAAGGCTGGATTTTCGGTCTTTGGACTGTAATGGCATCTCAGCGCCTCGAAGAGTAGGTCGCTGCCATTTTCCTGGCATTCATCTAACGTACGATACGCAGACAATCTCTGCAGCCTCCTTAGCAGTGGCAACACTAGTCAAGATCTCCCAGAGATCATAGAAGGAAATAGTAAGCGAAGCCCCGTCTAGATCAAGCCTATCCAATATCGAGTCGTGAAAAAGATGCGGCTGTGCGAGGAAAAGCTGGCGCAAGATAGCACAGAGAGCATTTGTTGAGCACCTCTGGTCCGCAAAATCATCTTTGAAGAAAAAGTAACAAATTGTTCTGCTGTATCAACTAAGTACTTGAGCAAGAGGGATTTCCCACAGCCTAGACCCACCGAAACCCACAGCAAATTTGGATCCTTGATTCTGGTTCCAGGATTTGAGCTGAGAATGGTTTACGAAGCATTCTCAGACTCCTAGAAAGCGCTTATAATTGCTTTCCTTTTGACCGTTGTAAGGACAGGTGTACAGAACCCTGAAAAGCTTCTTTGCCCTTTCATCTCGAGCCGTTGTTGTCTGCCACATCAAACATTTGTCTAGAGCAGTCCGACGGCTTTCGAGCCTTTCCCTCGTCTCTACGGCGTTGAACAAATCAGCAAGTCTACTCTCCGAAACTTCGAATCTTTCGATGTCCCGACGTAGCGTATCCCATGCATCTTTCTTGAACATGTCGCTGAATAATTGAGTAACGGAGTGTTTCTTCAGATAACACGGGACATGAGCCTGAATATCCAATATCTTGGTATACAGTTGTGTCGAACAATGGTAACCCCAGCGTAAGCGATTGCAGCTGGCCGGCATGAGGACGCTGCGTGACCGATGGAATCCTTTGCTATCAGGACATTTTCGAAGACGCGAATGAGCTGGTTCTTCACCTCCAACATGATACTACGTACTGTTATGGTCTCATAAGATGGGGAAGATGATGATAATGATATTATCAACTAACTACGGAGATGACTGCCTAATACTATAGGTCATGTGATAGTCACATGATTATGATGACCACGTGACTGTGACACGTACACAAACTGTTAGTCAGCAAAAGCAGTTGTCAGGTGCAGTTATGCAAACCAGACACGTGAGACCGCCCCGCCTTCAGCATCACGCAGATAAATACTGGTCGACTTATCCCATACCTCAGGAAAAGGAGCATCTTTCGAGTGCACTACTTATATGAAGCTTTCTCTGCAGGATTCTACGTCTTCTGGGTCCTATGCGGCCTAAATGCCGATCTGACCCACCGTACCCACCTTATCTCCGAAGTGTCAACGCTAATCAAGATATTCAGCATGCATAGTTTAGCTATTCAACCTAATCCTCGTCCTCAGGCTCCACCCGGCCGATCGAAACCCCTATGCCGATTTTTCCCGCAGGGTACATACATGCCGTGATGGTCTCAATTGTCGGTTTTCTCACGAGACATTACTAGAAACACCAAGCACCGTTAATCGCCCGGACATACGATCACAGGTGCAGTGTCGATTCTATTTGCGAGGGTATTGTCAAAACGGGAGGGAATGCCCCTACGCACATACTGGGACCAGAATGGATAAGCCAAGCGTATCTGAGAAACTTGTATAATCCCATGTTCTTGACTTTAGACTTCATCGAGTCTGATAGTGATGAGGTGAAGCCAGACAACTATACAAGGCGTATTGCCGGTACAATCACTCAATTCGGAGATGGTGCAAAAGTTCTGAAGATTTCCCTTCCGTCGGACTTCTCGGCTGTACACCTCAGCAAGCTTCCTGCAGGGAGTACTCCTACATCTGTCGCTAGTACGTTGGATAAGCTGGGGTTTGGTGTTCCGATAGACTGCGTGAGGGTATTACCCCAAGGGGACACCGCTCACTGTGGTGCGGATATCCGGGTTGAGGATCCATCCTTTGCAAAGACTGTGTGCGATAAACTTGGGTCGATCTGTGGAAAAACACCCCAAATCGATGCCGTGATCATCAACGCCCCGCTGCCTCAAGAGTACAATTCCAGACGCGTGGACTGCAAAAGAGTTCATTGCTCATGGCATAGGCCCTTTCGTACTGCGTGGCTTAATTTCGGGAGCAAAGATCTTGCGCAGAAGATTCACGAAAGGTTCAAGGCAGGTACATACAAGGTCTTGGATCAGATGGTTCAGAGTGCGGATCCTAGCGGACGCGCTGACTACCGCAATCCCCAGTCTTGGAGTGTAAGCCTTACAGACGTTCCCGCGATGACAACCAAGCAGGATATCCTCCGTTCCATTCCAGTCGCTACACACCCTCGGCACGTTGAGCTAGGACCGCCTGCGTACACAGTAGACATTACCACGGCAAACGTGTCTGTGAAGTCAAAGCTTATGCAGGCTGGGCCACTCGAATGGTGGGAAGATGCTGGAGTGACAGGCGGTAAACGCGCGAAGGCAAAAGCTCGGTTCCGAAACGAGGAAGATGCAAGGAAGGCTGTCGAGTTGCTTAACGGAACGGCATTACCGTTCACCAAGCAAGGCAAATTGACCGTACAGCTTGTTTACTCCGTGAAGATGGAAGTTTTGGAGCGAGTTTACAAAGCTGTACATTGGATGATCGATGCGCAGAAGCATGTTTGGAGGTCCCAGCACTTGGCCCTTGTCGCATATGATCCGGTGCAGGGCCATAGAACTCTTAAAATCGAGGGAGAAGACAGCAAGAATGTGGCCCAAGCGAAGAATACCCTTGAGAAGATTCTAGATGGGGAGGTAGCTGCACGCGAGGGCAAACCTCTGTGGACGGAATCCATCATGGGCAATGGAAGTGCCTATTCCAGCCTCAAGAGTATCGAACAAAGACTTGGAGTTGCGATCGTCCGGAACATGAGGCAGTCCTGGCTCCATATCTACGGGACAGCTCAAAAGTGTAAAAAAGCCCAAGCACTGATTGCTATGCTGGTAGAGAATGATTCATCGAGCACGCATACCATCAACCTGAACCAAGAGTAATTCGCTTGGGCGTGTCAAGGAGGGTTCAAAGCAATTTCAGCATCCCTGGAAAGAAGAACCGTGAAGTTTGACGTTATTTCTGTTCCAAAGCGTATTGTGGTCACTGGGTCAGACGAAGACTTCAAACTAGCATGGGGCATGGTTATGGAACGGAGAAGCGCAGCTCAGCCAACCAAAGATGATGCAGAATTAGAGGATTGCGCAGTATGCTGGACGGAGGCCGAAGACCCTGTTCACACCCAATGTGGACATACATACTGTGCCGACTGTTTCGAGAGGCTCTGTTTTGCCGGCGACATCAGCAGCAAGGAATTCTGTGTCAGTTGCGAAGGCGACTCGGGCAATTGTAAGAAGGTGCTCGCTATCAGCGAAATCCAAGAACAGCTCTTATCGAATGTGCTCGAGGATGTGTTGCAGACGTCTTTCAATTCTCAGATCCGTCGCCACCCCCAAGACTTCCATTACTGTCCCACGCCCGACTGTGGAAACGTCTATCGAGTAGGCTCTAAAGCCGGCTGCTTGACCTGTTCCAAGTGCCTTGTCATGACATGCACGATGTGTCATTTTTCGCACGCAGGCATGACCTGTGCTGAATACAAAGATCATACATCAGGTGGTTACAAGGCCTTCGAGAAAGTGAAGGAACAGCTGGGGATCAAGGATTGCCCAAAGTGTAAGACATCGATGGAGAAAACCGAGGGATGTAACCATATGACGTGTAGAGGGTGTGGGATCCATATCTGCTGGGCATGCATGAAGACATTTGAGACCAGTGGTCCATGCTATGAACACATGAACCGTGCCCATGGTTCAATTGGAATTGATATTGCCGATGACGATCTCGGCATTTATTGATTGGAACCAGGGATCCTTGAACGCAATGTGGGCCCCATCCTAAGTCAGGGACGCTAATCTAACGCCTTCTTGTTATCCTTGCTGTTGGATATCTTTATCTTTCTCGACCACCGCTGAGCTTTAACACTAGTCTAAATTTAGTAAAGATCGGTAATAATCAAAAATTAATTTTAAAGATTCAGAGCAGTACCGTACGGTTACTGATATAGCTCTACCACCGCCGAGGGTTTCCCCGTTCCGGGGTTCTACCACCGCTGAGCTGTAAGCCCCTTCTGCTCCTATCATGTCACCTGCCCATCTAGAGTTCAAATTATACTCAGAGAACCAGGACTTTCTCGCTCAAGGAAAGACGGAATCCAACAGCCGCTCGCAGACCTTGATCTACTATGCGGAGGATAACAGGTGGTGGATCAAAGTGGCTGTGATAGGAACAATCGCCAACCTTCTCGACAATGGCCAAATTCAGCAGGCTTCGAAGCGTCAACGCCGCATGTTATTCCAAGACCTTGTTAGGCGAATTAATTACGAGCCGCTCCCCCTTATCGCCGACACCGTGACTGAGCTGATACTGGAAGGAGACACAGCAGCAACAGGGCAAAATCCCGCGGTCGGACTAGTTGGCACATCTGGCACGATGGAAATTCTCAACATATCCCTGAAATACAAGATCCGAGAAGATCCCCTTCGAGTCGTCTATCCTGCGTCTGCCGACTACCCTTGCTTTCGAAAGATTCACGATGAAGAGCTGACACGAGATACGGAAATCTCGGACGGAGTACTTCGGGTATACCACAATGGGGTACGATATATTCTCAAGATAGTTAATCGTCCTTTGTACGAACCCCGTGATACCAGTGTCTTTCGGAAGGAGCTAGAGAATCTCCAGTACTTTGCAGGCGTGCCGAACAGTGTGCAAGCTGAGGGGGTTGCCGTATCAACGAACCCTTATATGACTTCGAGTGGTAGCGATGGACCCCTAGTCGTGACTGGGATTCTACTCAGGGCATGTTCGGAAGGATCATTACGGGAGGTTCTTGCGGAAAACCGTGTTGCACAGTACGCTTGGAAGAAATGGCCCGTCCAAATTGGAACCGCGCTGAATCGCTTTCATGAGGCAAAGAAAACTCATATGGACATGAAACCTTCAAATATAGTCATTGACGGCGGAGGAAATGCAGTGGTCATCGACATCAGCGGCATTGGCGGGATAACTCGCGAATGGTGCTCGCCAGAAATCCAAGATGAGGCGTCTCCCTTTGATCTTTCGTTTGAGCAACGTCGACTTAACGATATTTGGGCGTACGGAAAACTTCTGTCTGAGATTGTATTGCATGTAAGAGACGGCCCGTTCGTAAATTCTTTGAAGCATGTTGCAGAGTGTTTAATGGAAGACAATCTTAAATCACGCATGAGTTTACCAGAGGGGATATCTCGACTTCAAGGTACAGACCGTTGAGCAAGGCGTACAATATTATAGTACAATCTTGTTTAGTACTTAATAATCATTCCAATCAATATCGTCTTCATCAAATCCGCTGTTGTGTCTGGCACCTAATTATCCGACACAAACCCGCAAGACAGAGAGCTAGAACACTCACCTGGTTTTTCTCTGAAGGCCGGCTTTTTTATCACACCCGGCTATTCCGCAATGAAATATTCCAGTGATTGAGTAGTCCTCTTCACTACCAGAACAACAGAGCTTCTTATCCCGTTCGCATCCTTGCATAGTTGCTTGAGTCTTGAACATCACATAGGTCTGCATTGCAATCTTCAGCTTTTCACTTAGCAGCCATGTTTAACCAACGTTCACATTTCAGCGCACACTCAATTTCATAAAAAGCCCATGAAATTGCTCATATAAGAAACCCACCATCTCACCCAGATACAACAGAGACTTTTCAAGTCCGTGACCGCAAAGAACTTGAACCATGAGTGGTGTAAGGCCACTGCTTACTATCATATCATAGGTCATTTGCCTGGGGGAGCGGGGCCGCTATTTTGATGATCGACGTGATCTTCCGGGAGGATTGATCCTGTGGGTTGGACTAGTGCGCAACGTGGCATCGAGAACTCAACTTGTCGTGTCACTTGTTCTCTCCAATACAAATACTATACGGCCTCGGAAAGTCATGTGATTTTGTTTTCCATACCATACATTCAGTAAAATAAAGTTTCTTGGGGAAGTATAAAATAGGACTAGCGTGTTCTTGGCCTAGGGTTTGGGATATAAAACAACAGTCCTGGGCAAAAAGCGGCGCCATGTTGGGCCGAATCCGGAGATAGAAATCCCAACCTTGCCGGCGAAGAGCTACGCATATGTATCTATGTACATGTACTCCGTACATACAAGACAAATACAAGATGTTAGAGCTCCAGTCTGCGAAATGACTGTTTAACTACATTACAAACCAGTAAACTCACCTATCTAGTATTTTAAGATAATATCTTAACAAGGAACAAAGACATAGCTCTAAGGACAAGAAGCAATATTTCGGCCATTGTATCATATGGGCCAATTTTTTAATACTTAGTAGCGAGCATGGTAAGCTGGACTACTATATTTGACCTATTCAATAGGATCTTTGACACGAGGAATGGAACACACAAGCTCAGTCAAGCGTAAGTGAATAAGGAAAATAGTTCATGATATACCTTATAAGACCCTCCATGACCAGCTCCTGGTAAAACTGGTCTAAATCAAACAGCCCGATGTCCCCTATCCTCGTCCCACACATTCGGCGACGGGAATGGGTTAACCGTATGATGACCATCAGCATCACACGGTTCGCTATGAACAGTCGTTTCCTGAGTGACTGTGATATTATTCGCTACGCTTGATCCCTGGCCCGTTTTCGAATAGTCTGCGCCCTCCACTAGGATCGGCTCGTCGCCGCTCCAGATGGTGGTGTTATTCGAGATCGACAGCGGGTGTCGTAGGTGTTTAGTCTGTGGCGCTCCACTTGGTCGGGGGTATGGTTGTGTGCGTTGTCGGCCATCGCCGGAGGGTCTCCCGGTGGAACTGAAGAGGGTGCGGAGTCCGACTTTTTGGGCGCTACGGCAGATTAGCGGTTGGATTATTGGAAGATTGGCGACGACGATCGAGACGAAGGTTTCGCGACAGGCCCATTTACTACCTGAGACTGCGCCTTCCGGTCCGGACTGGAAACGAGAGACAGATTAGCTCCGGGTACAGCTGGATCTGGGAGCCCGTAAACCATACTGTCATAATGGTTACGGCGCGGATAATCGTTGCCATGATCACGAACGCAGCGCCGCTGAACAAAGCCATTAAGGTGATCTTTCTTTTGATGCCGATATTGACTTTCCATAGTAACTGGGGCATTGTGAGTTGTTTAGTCACGCTTTCAATAGGTGATGGGATGACGAACTGGCAGAGGAATAGACATCAGGTAGAGATCGGTCAACACATTCGGAATGACCACGATTAGGACGTAGAGTGTCGACCTGGTGGGCTGACAGAGATCTAACTTGTTAGTACGGGAGAACATATCAAGGGCGCGGGTACTCAACTCCCAGGATCTGGATTAATTTGCCAGTACTTGTGCATCGGCTGGCATCCCAGCAAGATAGACAACGCCACAGCGAGATAAGTCACTCCGAGTAAGATATATGCGAAGCGCACCCGATTTGGGAGGTTTTGCAGTCCAGTGCTGTACTGATCAGTATTCAGATTAAAGACCAGACAGGAGGCAAACCATACGTCAATCGGGAATAAAAAACGGCCACACAACACTTCACTAGCCACAAGATACATGCATAGAATGACCACCCGATTACCTGAATTTTCGAGCCCCATTGCCGGTTATAATACTCTCGCGAGCTTGGATCCAGTGCGGCACGCTCCTCGGGAGTCATATAACTATTCGTAAGACCACCGAACATAGCACGGACCAGGTAGGCCGCTACAGTTTCAGCCGTGTACACCAGCTATATTACCAAGCGTGAGTGACCTGGCAGACATCGCAGTGGATTCAATTTACACTCACTCCAGCCAACGTCATGAGATAATCATCCACTTGGAAGTTGGAAGGGCCAACCGAGGTCCATCGCACGTAGAGCCGAATGTAAATGAAGAAGAGACCCAGAGAGAGAAGAGTGAACGTCTCTGGATCTACTTTGGTCATGGTGGCAGCAGAAGTTTGAAAAGTGCACGATATGGTGGAGGAAAAGAAAAACAGCCTGTCGAAGGGTTCTGAGGGTGTGTAAAATCTACTAAGAATGGCATGCATTTGGTCCCTACTTCCGAAGTATATATACTGTACATACTACAAGGGAAGGGCTAGTAATATTTTTTGGATGGAATGATGTGTCAAAAAATTGAAAAAAAAAAAGAGGGGAAAGTCCTAGAGTACTGGGCGAGAAGGATGCTTCACAGGGTTCAGGAAATAGTACTGGATCCACAAGGTACAGTAGTACCATCAAGGATTTGTGCTCAACAAGTATAACGCCTAGATACATGCTAAAGTAGACCAAGATGAAGCTAATCAGGGTTAGAACTTACGGATACAAACTCCGAGTCTCCGGCCCGCTGTCCGTAATCAGTGGCAGAAAGGCTTCGTTTAAGGACAGCAAAGAGGTCTGTTATTTGGTATCTTCAAGAGACCCACCCCATGAAGCGCAGTTAAACTAAAATATTGACCGTGCTATCTATCTATCTAGTATACATTAGCAGGAAATTAGGCTCGTCCCACGACCCGCCATCCGTGCCACTCAGACTTTATCACAGACCTTTATTGGATGCTACTCCAAGCGCCGGAACTGTTGATCCCTGCATGCACCACCGTTAAGACTTGAATCGCAGGGAACAAGTACCCAATGCTTTATGAATACGACTATGTGCAGGGGACTGTTTCTGTATGCCACCGGAGCGGTCAATGGCATTATTCGGCCCGGTGCGGTGCCCCTCTGTAGAGGTAGCATCAGACTATCACTGAGCATCCCACCAAGGAGCACTAGTAACTGCTAGCAGAGCGAATCCTTTTGGGAGGGCTCGTAGCACCTTCTTTCTCTCTCCCTGATTGAGTTTCTGAGACCAACCGTAAAACAACCAAGTCGACATAAGAATGGATTCCGCTATTGACTGTGTCGTTGTTGGAAGTGAGGACCACCGAACGGAAGGCGTCACCGCAGGCAGCTAATAAAATAAACAGGTGGCCCGGCTGGTTAATTAACTCTCAGAAGTATCCAAAAGTGCTTCTCCTGGAAGCAGGAGGCCTCAATGCCGAGCATGATCCGCGGGTAGACGGCCAGCGATGGTTAATCTTCCAGAACAAACACATGAAGAACTGGGACTCCAAGACCACCCCCAAGAGCACTGCAACAACCGGGAGATTGATTACTCCTGCGGACGGGGCATGGGTGGTTCCAGCGCCATCAACTTTGGTGTATACAGTGTCGGCGCCCGTGATGACTACGAGGAGTGGGCGCGCATTGTTGCCGATGACGCCTTCCGCTGGGAGAAGATCCAGTCCAGGTACAAAAGTCTCGAAACGTTCCACAGTGATCTGCCCGCTGGTGTTGATCCGAAGTATGCAGCTCCGCGGGCTGAAGATCATGGCAACTCTGGAGGTCTCCACGTAGGGTTCGCCTCTGAATGTGAAAAAGACCTGCCGCCGCTTTTGGATGTCTTCGAACAGGCCGGTTTCCCTTTGAACTCCGACCACAATTCAGGCAATCCCATCGGGATGTCTGTACTGATTAACTCCGCCTACAGGGGTGTTCGGTCAACAGCTGCGGATCCTTTGACGCCACAGCCGGAGAACTTAACTATTGTCACCGATTCTCCTGTTCAGCGCCTCGTATTAAACGGTAACAAAGCTGTAGATGTTGAATCAAATGAAAAGAAATGTGGGTTTACCCCCCTATTCCCCATTCACTTATGGAGGGGATATCCCAAAGTGTCCAGAACCATGCTAATAATCCCGAAGATCTCGCCTCGAAGGAAGTCATCTTGTGCGCTGGATCTCTGGAAGGTCCGCGTATCCTTATGCACTCGGGCATCGGCCCCGCAAAGCAGCTAGAGAGGTTTAACATTCCCGTTAAGCTGGATGTCCCTGCCATTGGCCAGGGCCTTCGAGACCACACCTTCGTTCCGCTTGTGAACACCCGCGTGGAGAACATCACCCAGCGACGTGAGTTCTACGGCGACGAGAAAGCCATGGCGGAGGCCCTGGAGCAATGGCGGAAAGACAGAAGCGGTCCGTGGTCGAGGTTCGCCTGTGAACTGGGAATCGGCTGGTTCAAACTGGACAAGCTCACGTCCTCCGAGGAATTCCAGAAGTTGCCTGCAGAAGAGCAGCAGTACCTTCTGCAGCGGACCGTGCCGCACTATGAGATTTTGACTCACTTCCCTGTCCATTGGTTTATTCCAGACTTCTCCAAGGAAGCTCTGAACTATTCTTGCTTGCTTGTCTTCCTATTCAACGCACGGTCCCGTGGTCAAGTCACTCTACAGTCGTAAGACCCCAATGTACGCCTACTGTTTGATCCGAAATTCCTGTCTCACCCATTCGATCGTCGCGCTGCCATTGAATCGCTACGGGGCGCATTTCAAATTGCTAAATATGATGGTTACACCAAGGATACTGTCGTGGACTTGGCCAGTCCCAAGTCCGACGAGGACGAGGATCTTCTGGAGTACTGGAGACAAAACATCTCATCCAGTTGGCACATGACTGGTACTATCAAGATGGGAAAAAAGGGTGATCCCGATGCCGCAGTGGACAACAATTTCCGTTTCATGGGCATTGACGCACTACGCGTGGCAGATATGAGCGTGGTCCCTGTGCTGGCCAACTGTCACGTCCAGGCAGTCGCATATGTGACGGGAGCGACATGTGCGGAAAAGTTGATCGAGCAGTATGGTTTGGCCTAGATACCTGTTCCGATTTAGCCAACACAATGAATAAGCCTGATAAAGATGTACATGCATCGAACATAAATTACTCCGGAAATTAGTAACCCACCAACAGAAACTTTGATACCTTTTCTCCGTAAATCCGCTGTCAACCAGAAATCCACCTAAATATCAGATATAGGACATCTCTGCTTCGTAGTGTTACTAGGGCAGTCCAAGGGCAAAATCTCAGGAAAATGGTGTCCTACCAGGAACCTAAATTGAGCGCAAAGGATGTATCAAAGAGTGATAAGCAGGACGATGACGAGAGGTGCACACTTGGTGAGGCATTGGAAGAACTTTTGAACGAAGTAATGGATTCGCTAGAGTTTCTGTTGTCGGTTCCATTGTCATTGCTAAATGGTGTGCTGGAGTCGGTGTTCAATACGTTAAGTGGAGTCATGCACTTGGCTAACGAATTGCCCAACATTGATGAATTGCTATACTTACCATGGGATTTTTGTCCTGGCTGGTGTGCACAGAGTGAAATAGTAAGGATTACTCATGTACTATATAGTTCTGCAGTTTTTGTGCGTACAAAACATAGTAGATCTGTGCTTCGATGCACCACATCTATTCTGCCATGTACATTATCATAATATATTGCGCATTCCGGTTGATCGACATCATATGCTGGTGGACCGATATCATTCTTATCCTTACAATCTTCCAAGCTCATAAGGGAGCTTCCAGTGTCAATACACTGTCCAGGATAGTATCGGGAGTCGCATAAGATAGGATTTGAGCCACTGCTTTCAGGTCGCTTCCATATTGCAAACTGCGATCATCTTCGGGGTTTGCCACAATAATTCGATGGCGGAAGACCTTCTTCGCAGCAAGTGCCACTATCGATGGGGTGAGATAATCAATCCCGTGCAATGCAGCGAGTAACCTATTTCAATTAGTTCAGGCTATGCATCCACAATCCCATAAAGAGCACACTTTGAGAGTTTCATAAAGTAGATGTTTGACCTCGCCGATATTCCTCCTGCAACTGCACGGCTGAGACGGAGGAACACACTGATATCTTGATGATATCTTACTACGTCCGCGCCCATAGTAACACGGCTACCGGCTTGCTGTAATTTGCCCAAGGCCTGTATATTGGTAAACATCGAGTAGAGATCCAGACAAGAACAAACTCACCTTCCGGTCTATACTAGGATGACCCTTTTGTGGTGGTACTTGTGATTTGCGGACAACAGACGATGCTGAGAGTTGGCCATCAGAAAGCCAATCATTACTTTCTTCCAAGTATACGAAGTCATCCCGGGAACCATGAAAGTGGGACATTATGAGGTGGTCATTCTCCATTGGTCAGCATCATCTAAACCTTGACGTGTAGAGAACCACATACCAAATGAAAATTCAAAGTGGGCTGATCATGTTCCGACTTGCGCATAACAAGCGGTATAAAGAGAAAGTCTGCTGGTGCCTCGAGGAATCCATTGTGTGTACTGAGCTTTTTGGAACGCATCAACTATTGATGACATTAGCAAAGAAGAATTACTAATA
Organism: Aspergillus coremiiformis; assembly: GCA_009193565.1. Lineage (NCBI taxonomy): Eukaryota > Fungi > Ascomycota > Eurotiomycetes > Eurotiales > Aspergillaceae > Aspergillus > Aspergillus coremiiformis. Next base: position 82,759 of record ML739035.1, on the reverse strand, counting down.
AAAGAACTATAATCACCTCCAGAGCTTGAAGTTGGATCATGTCAGCAACGTGATCGAAGTTCTTCGCTATAACGACATTTACCACCCTGTTGTCCGCATTGTTCGGACCAGCCGACCTTTTAGCACCAGTAGGAATAAGCTCTGAGCAAAACTCATCCAACGATGTAGCCGTCGAGCAATCAATAATAACACAAGAAAGTTCAAACGTATTGGTACATATCTAGTGGGACATCAGTAGATGAACAGAGATGCACTATATGCTCGGATTCGAATTACCAAGGCGAGCTCGTTGGCAACATCATTAATATTGTCGGTCGTAGCATCGATACGACAATGCTCGCGAGCAGCAAGGCAGAGATAAAGGGCCACTTCAAGATCAGACAGTTCCAGTACCAGACTGGATATTTCCGCCAGGTCATCCATTATCTGGTTGATTGTATTTCAAGAAAGAGAAGTTGTCGCTCTACGCAGTCTTGATAAGTGGTCGATAAGCCCGCCAAGACGCTAAGTCCGTGCCGGGTTTAGCGCCAGCCCCGACCCCATGTGATGGCTTTCCTGGTGCTTTCCCGATGAACGACCACCAACAACTTATCGGTACTGGGAAATTTGGCCAGTATCAATGGCGCCGTCAAATCCGCTAGCAAACTGGGAGAGGCTAGGCGACAGTTTTTATAGAAAAGTCCCTATATACGACGCTATCTTTGAGGACGATGTTGAGTTAGAGAACTACGTCGTTGCAGGTGCTCCATACGGAGGGGCTCTAGGTATGAACACAGATTGCTAGACATATTTAAATCTGATACTCATAGAAAACAGCGCTGCATCGCGATGACAGCAAGCCGTACAGGTTCCGTGATGCCCAGACCGCCAAGTCGAGCATTGATATTTATTCGTGCTCGGGAAAACTGATCAACCAACTCAATGTTAGTTAACCATTCAACTAAGTAAAATTCCTACTTCTAACACCTCCAGTGGGAGCATGGCACTATCCGAGGACTCGGCTGGTCCGACAAGGAAGAGCTACTAGTGATCACGGAAGACGGTACCGTGCGACGGTACTTCGGATTGTATGGCGACTTCACTTCATTTTCGCTAGGAAATGTAGGGGTTTCAAGACCTGTTTCTAGCTATTCTAGATGCTAACTTATGTAGGGATCGGATGAGTATGGCGTGAGAGCTTGTCGCTTTTGGACCTCCGGTTTTGTTGCTTTGCTTTCAAATAACCAGCTGGTGGCCGTGTCTAACTATGACGAGCCTCGACCGAAGCTTCTGGCTCATTGCCCCGAAGGAGAAGTTTCGTCGTGGTCCTTGATACCACCGGCTTATACATTATCGCGCTCCGTCGAAGTCCTGCTAGCTGTCGACAAAACTGTCTATCTGGTTGACCCTACAGAAGCAGAGGATAAAGTGCTCCAAAACGGACCTTTCAAGCATGCCAGCGTGTCGCCAACTGGGAGATTCGTGACCCTCATTACGGCTGAAGGCAAAGTATGGGTAGTAAGCAGTGACTTCCAGAGTAAATACAGCGAGTATGACCCCGAGTCTCGGGTAACCCCCCGGTCAGTAGACTGGTGTGGGGATGACGCTGTTGTTATTGCATGGGAAGACGAAGTGCACTTGATCGGCCCTAACGGTGTGGCTGCCCGGTGAGTTCCATCGTTCAATATTTGGACGTCCTGCACACTTCTGACCAATTAAGCTACTACTATGACGGCACTGTCCACGTTGTGCCTGAATTTGATGGCGTGCGATTGATCACACATGATACATGCGAGTTTCTCCATAAGGTTACGGGTAAGGTTCCTCAAAGCCTTCATTTCTCCAAAATTGACAACCAATTCAGATGTAACGGAGGCGATCTTCCGCCTTGGCTCTACCTCTCCTGCTTCAGTCCTGCTGGACTCCGTAGACTTGCTGGAAAAGAAGTCCCCGAAGGCTGATGAGAACATCCAGCGGATTCGATCAAGTTTACCTGAAGCCGTGGACACTTGTGTTAGGGCTGCGGGTCATGAATTTGATGCCTATTGGCAGAAGAGGTTGCTGAAAGCGGCTTCGTTCGGAAAGTCCGTTCTAGATTTGTACAACAGCGACGATTTCGTGGAAATGACCGAAAAGCTCCGAGTCCTCAAGGCAGTTCGGGACTACCAGATTGGACTTCCAATCTCCTACGATCAGTACATGCGACTGACGCCGGAGAAACTCATTGAACGCTTGGTGAACAGACACGAATATCTGCTTGCCATTAAAATCTCGGAATACCTCCAGATTCCTGCTGACCGAATTTACGTTCATTGGGCAAGTCAGAAAGTCAAAGTCTCAACCGTTGACGATGAAGCTGTTTGTAAGCTCATTGTGCAACGATTGGACGGCAAGCCTGGAATATCATTTGAATTGATTGCACAAGCTGCGTACGACGAGGGCCGTGCTCACTTAGCCACCCAGCTGCTAAACCACGAGCCGCGGGCCGGCAAACAGGTTCCGTTATTGCTTAATATGGAGGAAGATGAAATCGCTCTCGATAAGGCCATTGAAAGTGGGGACAATGACTTGGTAAACTACGTCCTTTTACGTCTCAAGAGCAAGCTCCCTCTGGCCAGCTTCTTTAGAATGATCAACACTCGACCTATGGCCTCGGCCCTTGTGGAAACGACCGCTCGAGGCAATGATACCGAATTACTGAAAGACCTCTACTACCAAGACGACCGTCCGATAGATAGCTCGAATGTTCTTCTTTCGGAAGCATTGAACGAGACAGAGTTGCCGAGCAAAACGGAGAAACTGCACCTTGCCTCTCGAATATTGGCAGACTCTAAAGACGCAACAGTAGTCTTACAACAGAAATTAGTATCTGAAGTATCGCAGTTACTAAAAGTCCAGGACGCCTTGGACAAGGATATCGCTGACCGGTCTGAATTTGTGGGTCTAAGCTTGAACGAGACTATTTACAGACTGATCAGATCGGGCTACGGCAAGAGAGCGCAGAAGCTTCAAAGCGAATTTAAGTTGCCGGACAAGACATATTGGTGGCTAAGATTAAGAGCTCTAGTTGCCAAACGCGATTGGGGTGAGTTGGAAGAGATTGGTAAAAACAAGAAATCCCCAATCGGATGGGAGGTGAGCCAGTTCTACCTAACCAGCTTGAGTTGTATGGACGCATGTGCTGATATAAGTTGACAGCCGTTCTATAATGAGATACTGGGTGCTGGGAACACAAAGCTCGCTTCGTTCTTCGTCCCGAAATGCACCAATATACCGGTTGAGGACAAGGTCGAAATGTGGGTAAAATGTGGAATGATTGTGAAAGCCGGAGAGGAAGCCTTCAAGGCCAAAGACTTCAATACTCTGGAGCTCCTTCGGACGAGAGCCTCGGGGACAGCTGTTGCTGAAATTGATCGAATGATCAATCAACTTCGACCAAGGAAATAGTTGACGTGACCGGTCTGGTATCTCCTTTGCACTGCCGCTGTCACGCCTCAGCTGATATCATCGTCCACGTCAATACTTGCGTTTTCCTCCGCCACGGAGTTCTGGGCCATATATGTTGGCTCTGGCTGTGGCTTTCCTCTTTTAGAAGCCGTGGGTGCATCGGCCATAGCGTCATCGTCACCGTTATCTTCGGCCTCGTCGTTGAGATTCTGAAACATCGTCGCCGACGATTTGCGATTTAAGTCTTCCCACTCCGCCTAAAGCGTCACATTGTCAGTTTCTATGAAAATAGCTCCAGGAATATTGCTTTGCTCATACCCTCCGTGCTTTCACACCCTTCGCCCGGCCGACACTTTTCTCCACTTTCTTCTCCAGTTGATCCAGGATATTCTCTGCTCTTTCGATACCCTTCTGCTGCCTGAGACGCTGTACCTTAGACTTAGCCTTAGGCTTCGATTGTTTTTTTGTCACGCCGGCAGTTGCTCGTTCAGAAAGGATGGTTTCACGCTGTAGCACTGTTTGTTGGGCCCGGGGAAGAGAGGTCAAGGATTTGTCAACATCGAGACTCGGCGATGCTGCCCGGCGGGCAGCACGAGAGTGCTTTGACTGAACTAGATATCCAATGATTTAATACCTTTGCTTTTCTCAAGCACAATAATTACTTACCTCTTGCTTTAGCCATTGTGGTGGAGATGTAAGAAAGTTTTACCACGATTGTAGAATATTTTCTGTGGAGACGATAAAGTCGCTATCGATAAAGGGTCCGGGTGTCCATAGGAACCAAGACTGAAGCCGGCGGCGCTTATTAAACTCCGACAGGCAAACAAACCAAATATCAAAACTTATCTATACTTGGGTTTTATACATTCTTTTGCTGGTACTGTACATGAGTACTACACCAACGCGATCCCTATGCCGTGACTCCTGAGATTCCACGTTTAGCCATGCACTCTCATAGAGGGGGAAACGGTGTCCTCACTCAGAGTCCCTTGAACCTCGCAGAGAATAGCCACTATGACACGGTGTTGCAGTATCTACAGGACAACCCAAACTTAGCTTCCACCCTAGCGATCGCGATACTTGTCTTTGTTGCCTTAGTTCAATCTGGATCTATTCCGGCTACGTTAGCCCGAACGCTGTGGGACGTCGTGGTCTACTTGACACCATCTAGACTAGTCGCCGCCCTGGACTCCAAAGCAACCTCGAACCCGATGGACGAGAGTGCCGGTTCGATGACTCTAGAAGCCAAAAGTGAAGCGATGAAGCGAGTTCTAGGATTTGACAACTCATCGTTCTCCTCCCTCATTCCTCGCGCGCCGTCTTTTTCGGGATTAGGCAACACACTTCTCGGCAACAAAGAGAATCTTCCTCCGGGTTTGGGAAACTGGGATAACTCGTGCTATCAAAATAGTATTATTCAAGGGCTGGCCTCGCTGGAGTCGCTAGCAGTCTTTCTAGGGCGGAACATCGACCTGTTCGGGGCGAAGGGGACATTTTCGACTCATCATGCACTCAAGGGCATTATAGAAGGATTGAACAGTGCCGACAACTACGGACAGCGACTGTGGACTCCACCGGATTTGAAGTCAATGAGCAGCTGGCAGCAACAAGATGCACAGGAATATTTCTCGAAGGTTGTTGATCAGGTAGACTACGAAATACAACAGGCTACACGGAAACAGACGCGGAATCTGGGCCTGAAGGTGGCAAGCCCGCAGGAAAATGTTATTGGAGCTGGCTTTTCGCAAGAGACGGATTCTGAAACCCCTGTCGGGGCTCGGATTGCCGAAATACGCTCCTTGGGGAATCCATTGGAGGGCCTTCTAGCACAGAGAGTGGGCTGCATGCAGTGCGGTTGGACGGAGGGCCTGTCTCTTATTCCATTCAATTGTCTAACGGTCCCGCTCGGGGCGGGCTATGAGCACGATGTTCGTGAATGCCTGCAGGACTATATGGACTTGGAGCCGATCGAAGGCGTGGAGTGTGGGAAATGTACCTTGTTGCGTGCTCGCGAACAACTTCAGAATCTACTTAAACAGATCGAGGAGGATAAGTCGCTTTCGAACACCCCTGACTCGCCGAGTGTGTCCGATGCGCTCAAAAACTCGGCGCAGGAACGATTGAAGGCCGTCGAGGAGGCCCTTGAGGAGGAGGACTTTGCGGAGAAGACCCTCTCCAAGAAGTGCAATATCCCATCAAAAAATCGCGTTTCAGCCACGAAATCCAGACAGGCTGTTATCGCAAGACCTCCGGCGTGTCTTGTTGTTCACATCAATCGAAGCCTATTTGATGAGATGACGGGAATGCTTCGAAAGAATTACGCCGCCCTAAAGTTCCCGAAGGTCCTTGATTTGAGTGAATGGTGCCTAGGAGCAACTTCTGCAGACCAAACGGGTCAAGGCAGGGAGGCGTGGGACATGGATCCCAGAGAGTCGATGCTCACACAAGCCGCCAAAGTCGCGGACGCGCAGGGCCAATTTTACGAATTACGCGCAGTAATTACGCACTACGGCCGTCATGAGAACGGTCACTATATATGTTATAGAAAGTACTCTTCTGAAGCATTTCCTGCGGATGTTCCGGAGTCAGTCATTGAGGCAGACGGTGAAAAGCAGACGACTGAGCGCTGGTTCCGACTCAGTGATGAGGATGTGCAGATGGTCAGCGAATCAAACGTCATGGCTCAAGGAGGAGCCTTCATGCTTTTCTATGAAGCCATGGAACCATCTTCTGCAGATGCTGAAAGTGGGGAGCCGGATCTTGCAGAAGTTGAGAACTCAGCCTCTACCTCCCCGGAGGATATGTCGACAACATCTGCGACCACTGAAGACTCTAGAACCTCCCGAGCGACAAGCGTGTCCGCATCTGAGAAGGCTGAGCTTCCCGTTGAGAATGCACCGCCTGAGTCGGATGTTGATTGAAGTCTGATGCCTTTGCACACTGTTATTTTCTGCTTGGCTCCGTTCGGTTGGCGGACCTTTAGCAACCATGTACTGTACATCACTGTTATATGATACCCCAAGTCCAACTAAAGGCGTTGCATTGCTTTGGATTTTGTATTTTTATGGACAGGGCCGGCTTTGGATAGGTACAATACAAAGTGCAATTCATGCACAGGAATTACTTCAAGCAGAACAGGCCATTGCTTCCAGTTGTGTACTGTACAATGAGGAATGATACCTATTTATTTATAACCGTCAGCTCTTTTTATACTACTTTGGTACAAGTAGCTCCAGACCTTGGTGTAACCACGTGAAGCATATGCTTTATATTCCACGCCATGATTTATGTCCGACCAGTCAATGCATACCAACAGAGAAAAAGAAAAGAAACCCAAGCTTATCCAACACCAACAATGCCAAATCCCACAAGCCAACACCCACCATTCCCCAAAGTAAAACTTCCCAAGTACCTAAAAAACGCCAGCCCGAGTCATAACCTCATGGAACTGTTCCAAGCTCACCCCAGCCTCAACCCCATCACCCCCATTCGCCTCCAGAATCATATCCCGTAGCAGGTCATCGCCCAGATTATCCTCCTTCAGCTCACGTGCAATGCGCCTCAAGTGACCTAGTGTAATCGGCCCGTCCGTATTCCGAGTAAACAAATGATAAGCGGCATCAACTTCGGCGACCATGGCGTCATCATCGCGAGACCGGAACTTAGCGGCCGCGACAGAGAGAAAGGGTTCATAGGGGACGAAACCGGCTTCGGAGGGATCTACCGCGGAGAGGATATCGTGGAGTTCTCTGGAGTCCGATGGGGGAAGGCCTAGGGCTCTTTATCCAGAAAGTCAAATCATATCAGTACACCAAGATCAGGACGACAAAACGATAAACCAGACGGCAAAGTGAGAAAGTCCGACATACACCAGCGCCTTCCGTACATCCTCCCGTGCAATAACGCCCTCTTTTTCGTTCTTGAATTCTGCGACCGTAGTCGAGAACAGGTGGAACACTTCTTTGATCTCGTTTTCTTCGTCGGCGCTGATGTCGTTCGCTTTGGCTAGTTTCGATTGTCGCGGTTTCTTCGCCGCGGATGATGATGTTGCTGGTGCGCCGCGCTTTTTGGGAGGCTGTTGGTGCGAGAGAGTCTTGTTAGTTTGGGGGTGATTTGAAGCGTGGTTTGCTTTTGCGATGCAGGACTTACCATCTCCCCTGGTTTGAGTTCAGGGCGCGTTAATGTCAGTGGTGTCGAGGATGATGTGCAAGTTGCGGATGGAGAATCATTGGTTGGTTTCTATCCTGGGCTCTACCCATGGTCGATTTGCCATGGTGTGTATGCTTGCTCTGATACTGATAATAATGGAGAAGTCGTGGTCTTCCATCGAAGGTCACCGAACCAAATGATGAATCCCCGTGACTGCATAAGGCTGCTGACGTAACCCGTGAATGCCTGGCAGGTTTTCCAATTGAGTCAAACTGCTGTGGCTTTCTTTATATGCCGCCAACTTGTTTTCGAATTATCTCCAGAAGCAATCGCATTGCGTTCCATAGACAGTTTCTTGATACCCAGGTCGTAACCCAACAGGCTCAACCCTCACGATGAATGTTGAGCTGTATATCTATGACCTCTCCAAGGTGGTTCCAAGCTCTCTATAAAATTGCAAGCTCATTGGCTAACGTATACAACAGGGTCTTGCCCGACAGGTACGTCAGGCTCTCATCTCGAGTCCCCAATCCCAAGGACTACGGATCTCACATTGTCTAGTGGTCACTCCCATTAACGGGGACACACATCGATGCCATCTACCACACATCCATCGTCCTAAGCGGCGTCGAATACTACTTCGGACATGGCATCCAGACGGCCGTCCCTGGCAGTACGCACCATGGCCAACCCATGGAAAAGGTTCATCTCGGGGAGACAGAGCTGCCCAACGATGTGATAGCTGAGTACATCGAATCCCTAGGCGAGATCTACACGCCAGAGGCATGCCCTCCCTCTCTTCACAAAGAACCAAACCAAAACTAACGCCACAAACAGTCGTACGACCTCTTCCTGCACAACTGCAACAACTTCACACAGGATCTCTCCATGTTCCTAGTGGGCAAAAGCATCCCGGACCACATCCGGAACCTGCCCCAGACCTTCCTGAGCACGCCCTTCGGCCAGATGATGAAGCCTCAGATCGAAGCCGCCCTACGCGGCGTCACCCAAGCCCCAAGCCCAGTTCCCCCGGCCCCCGGAGCACCAGCCCAAACCACCCCGGCCCCTGTCCCCAGATCGCAAGCTCAACCGCACAAGGTCCGAGTGGTCACCAACCTCACGCAGCTCGACCACGAACTCGCCTCCGCTTCACAAACCTGCGCCGTCATCTTCTTCACCTCCGCCACCTGCCCGCCCTGCAAAACAGTCTACCCGGTCTACGACGAACTCGCCGAAGAAGCAGGCCCCAAAGCCGTCCTCATCAAAGTCGACATCAGCACAGCGTACGACATCGCCATGAAATACTCCATCCGAAGCACCCCAACCTTCAAAACCTACCTCAAAGCCCAAGAAACAGAAACCTGGACCGGCGCAAACGCCTCCCAACTCCGCAGCAACATCCGCCTCCTCATCGAAATGGCCCATCCAACCCACCCCCACCGCCATCTCCACCTCCCAACCTTCCAACGCCATATCCCTCCAAAAAGCTACATCCTCTACAAAACCACCCCGCCCCTACCGAAACTCATCCAAAAACTGCCCCCGGACACACAAAACAACCCAACCCTCCTCTCCATGACCTCCTTCATAACCCACTCTCACTCCCCCGCAAATGACCCAAACCACCCCCTCCCAACCACCCTCCCCACCTACCCAAGCTACCTCCAAGGGCTCCTGAAAACAACGCCCAAAGAATCACACTTCGCCATCCTCGACCTAACCAGACTCCTCGTCCTCGATCCCCGAATCGCCTCGTACCTCGCCGAAGAAAGCCCCACCCCAACAACGCTCCTCTCCCTGCTCCCCCCCACCGACGACCCAGCCACCACCCCCTACAGGACCAAAATAACAACCCTTCAACTCACCTGCAATCTCTTCTCCTCCTCGCTCTCCATCCACACCTTGCTCTCCCATCCGATCCTCCGGGAAAGCACAATGTCAATCCTCACCACGGCACTCTTGGACAAGACGCCCACTCTCCGCGCCGCGGCGGCTTCCCTCGCGTATAATGTGGCGGTGTATAACCATAATGCCCGGTGGGAGGGGCAGGGGGATACGGTCCCGGAGGACGATCAGGTGCAGCTTGCGGCGTCGTTGGTGGAGGCTATCGGGGTGGAGGAGGAGAGTAAGGAGGCTTGTCGGGGTTTCTTGTTAGCGTTGGGGCTGTTGCTGTATGAGGCTGAGGTGGGAGGGGCGGTGGGAGATTTGTGTAGGGCTTTAGGGGTCACGGAGGTTGTGATGGGGAAGGAGGGGTTGATGGGGGGGGATTTGGTTAGGGAAGTGGGGGGGTTGGTGGGGGGTTTGTAAATATTTATCTTTGCCTTAGTTTTTTCTTGTATCTAGACGATTTGTAGTGATTCTTTTTGATTCCTCCTAATACTAACTATTTTCATTATTATTATTATTATGATTATTTTGTTGGACTGGGTTCCATCTAGCGCGGATTGAAATCTACGCTTTTTCAAGTTCAGGGAGTAATACCATATTCAGTACTGCCTCATATTCACATGGAATGACCTAAAATCAAAGGAACAGACGCTAGAGAAATCATGACAGACGAGAAAAACCAATGGGTATGTCGCTGAGCTATGCAAATGCAAACCATGGAAAAAGCCGACGCGGAGCTGTTCGTGTGTAACACGCTCGGGGTATGAGAAAAGAAAACATTAGGTACACGACGGGGTATCTGAGAACATTTGATCGACGCTAAAATAAATTAAAGTAAAAAAAGAAAGAAAAAAAAGAAACGAAAAGAAAATCACGTAAGAGGGGTATTAAGAAGGTGTACAAAGAAAAAGAAAAGAAATCAAGAACAGTGCTGTGCAATCCTGAACTTTGGAGGCTGAACAGTAAGAAAGTAGGAGGAATGATGGAATTTCCCGAAATGGACACCACAAAGCGCTACCATGGATGATAAGACCAACTGAACGCCATCGCGACAACGCATGAAACCAGAACAAATTTATCATGAGGGGTTAAAGTAAAGTTCACAGGGTCAATTGCCAGTGAGTCATAAGGAATCGAGAGAGATAAGATCCGAAGTATGGGCCGTGGAGTCTTGGACAAGAGGTAGCGGTGAGATTGTCAGCCAGGTGATAGGCGTAGGACCCTGTCCAACGTGCAGCAGACTGAAGAGGAAGCTCAGGGCGTCCACCCGCCGAGCACAGCAATTATGTCAATAAAAAAAATGAAATAAGAGAAAAAAAAAAGGTCCAGTAGGTGATGAGATCAGGCAGCGAATCGTGCATGTAACTCCGGTGCATTGCGGCGGTATTGGAAATTCCGTCCGGCTACGGCGCGTAACCCCTCCGCAGCCAACCATCGCCCAGTCAAGGCGAGGCACGTGCATCGTTCTTTGCGAAGACTTCCGATATCACTTTGCCTTGCGAAAACAATTCGGATTTGTCACGCTGGTGATTGTCTGGTGGGTTTTCGTTCGCGTGTCCGCCATGTCGTACGTAGGACGACCCAGCTTCGTTTTGGGTAAGAAGATTGGTCACTCCGATTGGTCACTGGATGCTCCCTGAAGGGGAGCTGACACCCGGAGAAAAAGCAAAAACAGGTGATAGCGGCTGAAGTGTCGATCGCACATTCAGAAGAATCTGGAAAAGCCGAACGAACGAGGGAAGGCCTGCCGATCATTTGACTGTGCTGTCCGCCACTAACAATGAGCGAAGACGGCGTGGGGTGGCCGTCGGAGTGGGGTATCGATCAAAGGCATGATAAGGGTTGAGATGTTGATACAAGACGAAACGGACAGATCTATGCGCGAATCACAGCTTTGGTTGCCGACGGAGCACGCCGCTTCCGCTCGGGAACAGCCTTACGTTTCTTGCGTTTCGCATTTTCCTTTTCGACGGTCGCCAGCTGCGCCACACGCATTGCCTGCTGGGCCCGCGCGTGCGCCTGGACCTGGGCGAGGAAACGCGCGCGTTGGGCTTCCTCTTCGGCGGCGGCGCGCATCATCTGGATTTGCTGTTCTGTCGTGAGCTCGCCAGGACGCGTGGACTCCTGGACGGCGGACTCTTCTTCAATGGCCGATTCAGACTGAGGAGACAAGTCAAAGTAGAGATCCTCGTCCGAGATGTAGGCACTTCCAGTAGAAACCTCGGTGTCCGTGTTGATCAAAGAAGGTCGGTTGGGCCAAGAGGGGAAAGCGCAAGCGTTGCTCATTCCAAATGCAGTGGAGAAGGAACACTTGCGGGGTGTAATATCGAGCAAAGAATCCTCGGGCGTCGGCGGTGGGGGAGCAGGTGCCGAAATGGGCGAGCCACCGTCCCAGGTCGTATCGAAGCTGAAAGTGACTGGGTCGGTGTTCGTTGATGCCTCGCTGGGAGATGATCTGAGGCTGACAGCCTTGCCACTCCAGGCCTGGAGGGGAAACATTGGTATCGCTGATGACTTGGCAAACTTCATTGTGTATGTGTGTGAGAGTGAGAGATAGAGAGAGTGCGTGTGAGTGTGAGAGTGTTTGGATGAGTAGATGGAGCGATGATGAGGTTAAAAGGTCAGAGACAGGATGTTGCAGCGTATGGAACTTTAGCCAAGGTGAGTGGAGAGGAGTATGGTTGTGTTGTTGAAGGGAGGAATGGGAGATCGAGGGAAGTCACAGAAGATAAAGTGAAGATCGGCCCGTCTGGGGAAAGGACCCAGAAGGGAGAGAAGGGAGGAGAATGGGGGATGTAAATAACAAAGTCCGTCACAGGTAGTGAATGGCTCAAGTGGTGGTGAAGGAAAACTAGTCCAGGAGATAGTATGTATCATCAACTGGACCCGACATGTACAGTCCAGATCGATCGGGGAAGTGTCTGGACTCCCTTGCATATATCCCAACAGATAAGGCGTCGCGGAGGAGGGGGGGGGAAGTTGTGGTTGGTGTGATGCAGATTTTCTCTTTGAAAAAAAATGAATCATACATCAATTAAATAAATTGATTTATTTTAAAATTCAAAGGAAGGAAGGATTTCAAGAAGGTAAAAAAAAATAAAAATAATAATAATAATAATAAATTAAAAAAAATAAAAATAAAAATAAAAAAGGAATAAAATGAAAATGAAAATAATAATAATAATAATTAGTACTAAAAGTATGCAGGCCCCCACCCGACAACAGGTATTGAATCAGTAATATGATCGCCAAACAAAAAAATAAATACCGGTAAGGAATTCCTCAAACAACGTAGAATATTCCGTAATGCTGGCCAGCACCCAACCGATGATGGCGAGTCGATCAGGCGGAAGGGGCGTTCCGGCAGCTGTACGATGTATTATGTATGAAGAATCGACTGGCCAGGGTTGAAAGGAGACCAGGGAAGGTGGACAGACAGGGCGACCAAAGCCTGACCGAATCATTTATCATCGAGTCGACCTTCCTTTATGTGTTCCCTTTTGGTTCCAAAAGGCAAATCAAATACGGAGTATACGTACTCTGTAGAAGATCGATATATATTAAAAAATTGATCAGTCAAAGAGAAAATAAGTACCGATGCTCTGGGATAAAGAGGAGCAAGAGACAAGGTAGGAAAAATTCTTTGTAATTTGACAGAAAATCAGACAGCAGATCCCTGTCGTTGGTGGACATGGATCTATCGCTTTTTTCTTTTCTTTCTGTCCTCAGATTGGTTTTTCAGGGAAATGGCTGTGATTTATTTCATTTATTTTTATCAATAATCAATACTAATCTCTTTCTTTTCTTTTCTTTTCTCTTTTTTTTTTCTTTCCTGTTTCTTTTTTTTTCTTTCATCATCGGCCCGCGGGCCGGGGAGCATCGGGTTGGGGGGTTGCGTGGGGATCAAAACTGTCAAAGAGTGAGTCAAAACGGGGGTGATACTGTACTATGATAGTCCTCAAAGCTAATTTTATTGATTTATTTTACTTCGTGCTCCGTATTGATCTTTCATTTTATTTTTGATTGATTACTATTATTTGGATTTGGCTGTTAGGAGTAAATGTTACCCGTGTCTGTTACCCGACTAAGAAAGAAAATAAACACCCCGTACTCCGTACAAATCTCACCTTTCGGTATCTAGTACGGAGAGTACGGAGTAGATAATACTTGATTCATGGCCTGGAATTATTTCGGAGGAATTTTACCATCGTCACCGCCCATCGCCATTTCCATGAATTTCAAACCTTCTCTTTTCCCCGGCTTATGTCTTAGCGATCAGTGATGACTGTGATTACTCCCGTAGATGATAGAGTGAAATGAAGATTTGGTCAGACGAATTCTTGATTACGCGAGGCGACACGACCGGATCAAACCCCTCCATCCCCAACCTGCCAGATTCCGTATTCCCATCGCCTTCTTGGGCCCTCGTGCATCTGAAACGGGTTCTTGCGGTCTGTTGACAGTTGTTCGTCTGTGCTCTGCGTAGGGACTTAGATAGTCGTAATATTATCGAACTGTCCTCCCCAACCCCAGCTGGATGGCTAACTTTCGGATCGAATCAGGCAGAGCGTGAATCACACCGCTTCGATGTTTGACATCCTCGCAGTGGACGTGCATACATAATACTGCGGGCGGATGTATGTCGAACTGTATGTCTATCTGGAAGGAGGGGATACAGCGGCAGTTACATTATTATAGGGTCACCGCTTGGCCGTGCCCTAATCATCCCGAGGAAGGTGCGCCGCTCTGGGGATTTACAGCACACCGCGCCTTTTTTTTTTTTTTTTCTTCTTCTTCTTTTTGATGTGTCCAGCGGTCTGAGTCGGTCAATCACCGACTGAATCAAAAGTTGGAGAGATAGCTGGTTGGATTTTTCTCTAGTATCGTTTCCCGCCAGAAAATTCTCGTCGCCTCGTGCGGCCCAATGAAGTAGGAGAAAAAGAAAACGAAGAGCAACTTAGCTGACGGGGTGTCCTTCGAGATTTGTTCCACGCGGTATCTGCGGTGGAGACTCGGTTTTATTTATTTTTATTTTTATTTTGTATTTTTATTTTTTATTTTTATTTTGTATATTTTTTTCCCCTTCTTCTTTTCTTTTCTTTTCTTTTTCTTTTTTTATCTTCACGACCCTATCCGTACTCCGTACCTACTCCCTCTTTCTCAATTTACTTTTGGGTTCTTCAGTTGTCGTGTCCTTGATGAAGTGGCCATCAAGATAAATTTTGAATTCAACGGGGATTAATGTCAATTGGACTAACCTTTGGGCCTAGAAAATCAAGAACCATAACTCCGTAGAAGCACCCATTGATACCCCACGAGAACAACTCGGGAGATCCGTTTTCAGTCTTGACCCAGAATAAAGGAAGTTCTGGTTATCCGTTGAACCGCCCGAGCTTTCTCCCCAGTTGCTCCTTACCATCCACGCTACGATCGCGTTTCTAAAATAGTTCCATCGTCGTACAGCCGAGAATCCATCTGCAATTACGGAGTACTCCGTACGGAGTACCTCCTCTATATCATGATAATTGATGATGTGGCCGTGAATCCAGTGGTCCCCCATACTCCGTACTCCGTAACTAAAGTGTTTTCTCCGGAAATCATCCCGTTCTGATGAGACGGAGGAATTTCTTCCGTTTTGCTCCGCCAATTAAATGGGCTGAATTTCACGGTCAGGAAGGGGATCGATCAATCCTGAGCCTCACTGTTGCGGTTGTTCGGGTAGATGGGAGGGGGGGGCAACGCGGCAGTACGGGGGATCAAAGGAAGGGAAACTCATGGCTAATTCGGTAATCGGTCGAAAGTCGCGCGAGTCCCGGCCTATGTATCTACATACAGTACGGAGTACGGAGTACTAGTAGCTAGTAGATACCTACTAGTAATACCAAAGCTTTGGAATAGGGCCCCTTTTCTCCCCCCTAGTCGATATTGTTGCTACCCAATGGTTTGGTATTTGGATGATATCGGTGTCTCGAGAATTTCCCTCTAGCTGAGTACTAGGATAGATCATAGCCTTAGAGGCTGGAGTATCCGTACTCCGTAATTAGTTCACTCTTCAGCCCCTGTTTTAGAAGTACGACTAATTTTTTAATTTTTGATCTTTTTGATATTATTTATATTAATTTATTTTATGTATTATTTATTCTCCCCCGATCAATAATTTTAATTGTTTGACAAATATCTAGTCTACTCCGTACGGAGTATGTATGGATGTATGGATGTATGTACATACAATCAATGGACAAAGTACGAACTACAATGAGCCTACCAAACTGAGCAATTAAGCTGGTTGACAGGTACATCGGCTCTTTGTCCGCGAGGTTGGCTCATACCTCGGCTGAATACTCAGGGGGTCTAGACCCCCAACGACTACTCCACCCCATTTCAATCAGATACTATCAATCACGATCCGTCAATAGTGCAGCTTAATTAAACGAACCTATCCGTAACTAGGTAATTATTATTAAACCCGCCTCCCCGGGGTAAAAGCAATTCCATCTCCTGCGCAACGTCTTGACGATCGAACCGTCGCGTCGGAATCCTTCCTCCCCATTCGCTCAGAAAAAGAAATCGCGTCCAAAAAACGATTAAGTTCCGTGTGCTCAATGCCCCATTCAGGAAACTCGTCGCCCAGCTGAGGCGGTTGAGACTGATCGACTTTCATCCCAGATCCTAGATTCCATTCCGTCTTCCCCTTTCCGCCAGGAGATGCGGAAGGAGAGTGTGGAGAGATTCCTTTGCCCCTTTCATCCGATTTCGTTTGTACAGTACTCCGTACGGAGTACGGAGTACTTACTCCGTACTTCATACCTTTAGCTACGTATGTATGTATGTATGTACATACCTTCAACTTCCCTGGGATTTGTCATGGGAACGATTGAAAATTCCCGCGCCCTGGTTGGTGGAAGTTTACAAATTCTGTGTTTGGTTGTTTGTGATTCAGAATGAAATTAGGTTGACTGTGACAAAGACACCAACTATCTCAATTTGCAGAAGGGGTATGGAGTACGGAGTACATACTTCCACTCCTTACAACCGCCTCCAGCATTATATGTACCAAGTACTTTTGTACCACCTTTCATTCCAGGTGTTTAGACCCTTTCCACATCCCCCCCCACTTGTTACATCTGATCGCTGGGTCGATCGAGCGATAGGTCGAATCTCATCCCACAATTCCGGGTACCACCCTGCATTGCCGCCCTGTACAGTTGTGTCTGCAATGCATTGGATCCATGACGACTATCTATTATTAATGTTTTACATACGCGGTGAGTAATCGTTGCCCCGGACTGCGTTTGTCATCGCGGTCAAAGTACCCTTTCTGCAGGGAGTCCCTGCTCGATCCATTCAACCAAAGGGCGGTGATACACCGCCTGACCGATTATTGGATACGAAGCTGCCATGCGAGCAACAACTCGAACAGAAAAGCGAATGTGAAAAACACGAGACCTGAGTCAGTTGTGTTTGGCTTCTGGGTCATCCACTTGGTTACGAACTCTGGGGCAACATCCCAACATCCCCAGAAAATGAAACACTAACCAAAGCATATGATCCACTGCCTTGAGTCATTGTCATTCATGATACTCCGTACCCCAGACCAACTGTCTCCGTTGCGTTCTCGGGGAAAGATGAGCCACATACGCAGTACACAACTTCATGCTAGGGAGCGGTGATCTTCAGTCAATGATGCACAACATCCCCACCGGCTTTGTCCGGGCCACCCAGAACACTCATCTTCATCTGTGCAGCCATTCTGGGAATAAGACTGGACCCAGGGCCCCAGCGCAAGAGCACGGAGCACCCTGCATATTGTGAAATGCGGAATGCGGTCCGAGTCCGGGGGAAAGGTTAAGGTGTTAAGGTACTACTTGCAGTGGATGGAGCAGGCGGGTTTTCCTTCCCGCTGCCGCGGACTAGTTTCCTGGTTCTCAGTCGAGAAAAACACTTCTGAACGGTGTGTGCGCCATATCTTCTCCGGTAGATCATTTGCGCTCGGCACGGGGTGTAGCAAAAATACCTGATTCTATCATAAAGTATAACCGTCACTGTTGCAATAGAGCGAGGTATGGTGTTCTCTGTACGGAGTAAGCGGGTGAATACAACGCAGCTGAGACTACGGAGTACGGGGTATTGCCGATTTCGTCCTGGATCATATCGATCCCACGACCAGAGCTGTCATCCATGCCTACGAACAGATACGTCGATATTGGATCTACATCCCGATTAGGTATGTATGTTTGTACAGTAGGTACATAGCTCCCCACAGTGGCTCAGGCTATGTGGCTCGTACATACATACATCCGTCTGTGGCGGGGTTCTTACTCAGTCTGGTATGTACTGTCCATAGCTGGAGCTCCTCAACGATCGGCACTGCAGGAAACAGGTTTCTCTCCAGCGCTATTATCAAATATAAGTATTTCAACAGTCACCCACTACAAATTTTAGTCGGTCAATCGTTATTAGTGTTACCCACCCCCTGATGACCTCACTTGACATTTCTCTAGTTTCTTGAATACGGAGACAGCACATTCCGGTCATCACAAATAATATCCAGTAAGCATGCACTGCGGGATGAAAGACAATGACGGAAGTGTTAGGTATACCACATCCATCCGTATGAGTAACATCTACAGCCTACAGGAATCGATTGATAATATGATGCACATACATACGGCATACATACATACATCCCGTACACGGTATACAATGTAAACTTGGTTCCGTCCACACCCTACTTTAGAAACCAACCGTACCAATGATCAAACGACAGAACAATCAGTAAGACCGACAGGATGGATACTTACATACACCAGCGACCCAAAACCCAAGATGTTAGCACCAACGAGCCTCATTCCCTCGCCCAAGTGTCCCCCCGCACCCGATCTATCCGCTCTTATATCAGCTTATCATGACTCAATATAGACATGCTGTCAAAAGTCTTCAATAGCGGTCCCACCGATGCTGAAGCAGCACAACATCAGCCTTGTGGACACGCCGTCCTCGTGGTTTGAATGGAGAACCAGACTGGGCGCCTTATCTCTCTTTGTCAACGATCCTCCTGCATCCCTCATTCATGGAGTTTAATTTGCTAGTCGGTTTGATGATGATCACATTCCGTTCTTTGACGTAGGGAAATCTGTTCAACGTGGAGAAGTTTACCCTGTCCCACCCCGTCCATCTTGTGGTCTGATCATGAGTAATTATGAAAAAAAGAGAAAAAAAAGAAGATCAACAAAAACCAACATTTTCTAAAAGAAACACATAAAGAAAGAAAAGAGATGATAAAACAGGTCCACTTCATTTCACAGAACTCAAATAAATTAAATAACTTCCAAGTACGGAGTATCTACTCCGTACTCCGTATCCGTACTTTGAAATAAAGACCAACCACCCCAACGCCCAATATCCAAAACCCACTGCCCAAACAAAGAAAATCCCCGAAACAAACCCCCCACTAAAGAAGCTTTCTAGAACACTGGAGACCAGTGACCTAACGTAGTAGCGGCTAGACAAGTCATGAACTTGGTCGCCATAAGACGAGACCGGACAACGGAGGTACTTTAAACATAGTATATGTAGTTGTAAACCAGCAACTTGTGAATCCCACTAATTCCATCACCCCATTACCATCTGTTAACCAGCGGGGATAATGATGACAGCGTCAGCAACGAACGTACCAGTTTCGACATCCATGCAAAACCCCGCCACAGTATCCGTCATGCGACCGAGCACTTAGTAACGATTTACAGAAATCCTAACACTGACCACAAACCTGTCTCTTGCTGACACGACAGACGGAAACGAACCCGGACTCCTCACGGGAACCCGCGGTGAATCCAGTGCTTAACCTCCATCTGGAGCTGACCAATCCTGGGGAATGCAATAATGGCCTCGGGCGAAATTCTTTCCTAAGTAAACGGGTCCCTTTTCCTTCGGGTAAAACCACACTCATGGAGCCGATGGTTAATCACTTGCCTAAATGTGACCCGTCGATTCCCGTTTACGCTCGTACAGGTTCGGATGGAGATTCGGTTTCGCAGGGCAAACGGGCGGGCGGCTGGTCTCGAGGCGCAAGCTGGAAGTCATGCCCGTCGGTTGCGGTTACATCGAGGGTAGCTCGTTATCGACGAGGCGGGGCGGTCTATTTGGGATGGCGGCGCGTTATGGGCTGGCGACCCGGTGTTCCCGGTGTTCCCGGTGTATGTTGTTCTCTTCATGTCTTACGGCTCTTCGACAACGGCTTCGTGCAGGAGAAATATATCACGACACCGATGACCTTCGCCCCGGGACAGTGATCGCACTTAGACCGGATGAGCATGTTGCGGCCTCGGACTGTTAGTCTACTGCTTGATGAGAGGGAGTCCTGGACCGATCTGCGCCAGCTTTGCTTCCAAACTGTGCTTGCGATTCGTACGTAGGGCTCTCTAACTACTTATATTTAGGGTATTCACAAGGCCTTCGAGTAGGTAGCTGGATGCTGCTTCACTTCCCTAAACTCCTGCCAATCGCCGACCTGGCGTGGTTCAAGAATGTATTTGGAACCGCTGGGCGTGTCGCTTCATTAAGTCAATAATATGTTATGGTACATGGTACTCAGGAGGACATCTCAGCGACATGGGAAATAATGCAAGCTGTTTGCGAGCGCTTACGCCCTCATCTGGATCGCTTCTTCATCCCCACCTGTCTCAGACTCTGTCCGCGAAGATGAGGAAGGGCTTGACTTCACGGACTGCATGTACGACGAATTGCCTTCGTCCCCTAGGCGTTTTATAGCACATGCGGTCTCCATAATGAAAGAGCTTTTCTCTTCCCAAGACGTCTCTGTGTCCTCAGGAGGATCGCTGATTACCCCGGTGGGAAGCAGGGCCAGCACAGACTTGCGAGATCATTGGATTTTCTGCTCTTTATCTGGTGCACAGTGTATGGGAACGTTGGGATATTACATGTAGATATTTCCGAGCGAGTGCCCTTGTAGAGTCGAGTCAAAAGAAGGGGGGGGGTGAAGATGGGTTCGGATTGATTGGATGGATTGATTGGAAAAGTAGGAGTATACAGGTTACGGCAGTAATTCAGCATGATATCGTTAAAGAGGATAAACTGCCTCAACGAATCTCGCCTCTTCCTGGTACGTCGGCTGAGTGTTGGACAGTATTGTAATCCACGTATCCAGCATCCCTTGACCAGGCCAGGAGAGCGGTGCGCCAGGTATAGCCGTGTGGTAGAATAAAGCAGTTGCTTCTCCCGTTCACATTGTCTCAAACGCAAGCAGTCCGATGGACAGGACTCTCGGTTTTGTCCACCACATATATTCCAATCTTCCCCGAACTGCGAATACCGCTATCATCCCTTGACACCACAGATAGTGCACGATAATCGCCAATCAAGCTGTATGATAATGAAGGAAAGGGTACGACGGCCACAGCTCTTCCCAAAACGATAGTAAGCCATTCTAGGGCCGTACCTCGGAGACAGGAGCAGCTCATCGTTCTCAATATAAACTTGATAAATTCTCCCCGAAAAGCCAGACGGCAAGATTAATCTCCATTATTCTCCTTCGGTACTTGCTAGGGGGTTCTATGCCACCCTTTAGTCTAGTGGACGTACTGGCGGCGACAAAAGCGACAGTCCGGCTAGCAGAAAAGCTCTTAGCATCAAGCGCTATACAACCACCATTCCTGACCTGGAGACAACCGTCTCAGGCAACGGCCAGAAGACATGGATCCCGACATGCGGTACACTCCTGACCGCGAGGTGGGCTGGGGGATGAACCACCCCTCCGCTGGAAGTTCACAACTGGGCCGAGGCCCTGTCCGCGACACCTGCGGTGACAGTCCTATCCCGGATTCATCTTCGCGGAATATGCCACTTTGGTTCTAAGCCATGCTGATCTTAGCGTAGTCGGCAGGACATGTCTGCTGCCACGTTCGTCGGGGATGTGGATTTTATGTTGCTGTCGAATTATTTCCCTGTCATGCAAAAGTCCATGGGAATTGGAAAGGTGAGGCTATTGACACTCGAAGGGCATCATACAGAATGATAGTAAGAATGGTTGGAGATAGAATGTGACGTTTGAAGGGGGATGGAAGGTTGATTTATGTGTAGAAACCTATGATTCATTCATCACTTGTCTAAGAGACTGATTCACGGAAATAATGAATTCAAGGTTGTATTCCTGCGTCACTCAGTGTGAAGCTTATCAAGTCTATTCCTGTATCTTTTCAGACTGGGAATAATAGATGACCGCCGTGAATTTATCGCCAGCGATGTGAGAGATGCGAGCTCCCCAATACGTCCCGTAAAGTACATTCTGTAGTAGGGTATCTGATAGTGATGGATATCTAATATCAGCCCTAATATCGGTGTATCACTGTCAGTTACACAGAGAGATCCATGGACACGATTAGACGATGAGCAACCGTCTCACCTTGCCCATATTGTAAGGATTAGATGGTCATTCTCGGGCCATTTCACTATAGATGATAGCAGTCAAAACCGCTGATACTTCCCCTCGGTCACCGATCGATATGCCCATTAACTCTGCAGACCAAACAAAACAGCATTTCAGAATGATTGAATTTGGCCCATGTAACCCTCATCTACCGAGTAAGCGCAAGCTACATAAACCCCCGACTGCTAATCCACCATCGTCAGCATCTCCAAAAAAAATACTTCCCTCTTGCCCAACATTTGTAACCTCAAGCTCTTCTAGATCCCAATATGCCGGCCAACACCCTCATCCTCTATCCGAATGAGCCCGATATCACATTCGACATCAACTACTGCCTGAACCTACATATGCCTCTAGTGGAAAGGCTCTGGACCAAGTATGGGTTGAGAAATTGGCAGGTGACAAAGTTCACCTGCACCCCAGATGGATCGAAGTCTCCATACTTGATCTGCACCACCATAGAGTGGGAGAGCATCGATGGCGTGCGAGCTGCGTTTGCCGGTCCCGAATTTGTAGACCTGATAAAAGATGCTGCGAATATGAGCAACAAAAGGCCTATTTTCCTCATCGGCGAGCAACTTGGGGCGGATTGAGATTGAAGTCGGCTCTGGAGAGGTGATAATCCCCAAACTGGCCATATCATACTCAGTGGAATGGGAATGCTAAATCATATAAAGTCCGCGTTTGTTTCAATACATATTCGTCGACCTTTTCTCCCTGAGAGGCTCAGTTGCTAGTCCCAGCTCGAATATTTATACTGGATATTGATGCAAAATCTGCCATGAATATGCCTTCAACCTGATGGTTTCTATGGATCTGAATTAGTAACCTTTGGCTTACCGTATCTCCACAAAAGCCTTGAATTTGAATTAATAATCTTGGTATGGCCCAACGTACTTCATTAGTAATTAATATTGTATCCTTTCACTCAATATAAATGTCATACTCGCTTTCTGCCAGCTATCACATCCATCAATCATGTCTCCGAACCAAGCTGCGTGGATCGACACCCTAGGCCAGCCCTTTCGGGTTGGCCCTGCGCCGATGCCAAAACCCGGTCGTGGACAACTGGTAATTAAGAACCACGCGGTTGCAATCGTACGTATATATTCAATTAGATATTCACGCCTTTGCTAACAAAGTAAACTAGAACCCAGCAGACTGGAAAAACCAGTAAGCAGCCAACAACCACCAAGAATGTCAGCCGGCATCAACACTAACTTTCCAGGGACAATGGCTACTTCATGAAAGTATTTCCTTTCGTCCTCGGAATAGATATCGCAGGAACAGTTGAATCAGTCGGCGAAGGAGTCACTCGGTTCAAGAAGGGTCAGCGTGTGATCTCGTAAGCTATCCCAGGGACCCTCCAGGACTCCAGGGTACTGATAGACTCTGCTAGACATGTCCAGGGACTAAGAGACCAAGACCCAGCACAAGGCGCATTCCAGCTGTACCCCATCGCCGAGGAAGTTTTCACGTCGGTAATTCCCGATTCTATGAGTTTCGAGCACGCCGTCGTGCTCCCTCTGGCCATCTCCACCGCAGCAACCGGTCTTTACCTCCCGAAATATCTAGGTCTACCGTCTCTGCCGTCGCTTAACCCTAAGCCCACCGAGAAGACACTCCTCGTCTGGGGAGGCGCATCTTCCGTCGGCGCCGCTGCTATTCAGTTCGCATTTGCTTCTGGCCTGAGAGTCATCGCCACCGCCTCGCCGGCTAACCATGAGTTCGTCAAAGCCTTGGGCGCTAGCGCGGTATTCGACTATCGGTCCCCTTCTGTAGTAGAGGATATTGTCAAGGAGCTTGAGGGCAGTGACTTTGCAGGGGTCTATGATGCCATTTCTAAAGAACCGAGCTTTGAGCCGATCACGGAGATCTTGAAGCGTCTGGGCCGTCAGGCCAAAGTTGCCGCGGTGCTGCCTCGCCAGAGACCGTCCGAGGGCTTGGACCCCATGTTTGGTATGTCCTATATCCTCTCCGGTAGCCGTATACCGTGCTCACGTTCGCAGTGCTTGGATATGAAATTGCCACGGCCCCGAATGAGAAGATGGGTGAGGCTATTTGGGCGAGGTTTGTGCCCCAGGCGCTGGCCAGTGGACAGCTGCGGGCAAAGCCTGATCCTGTTGTTGTTGGTCATGGCTTGGACGAAATTCAACATGCGCTTGCGGTGCAGAAAGCTGGGGTTTCTGCTAGGAAGATTGTGGTTACGCTCTAGAGATTTGGCATTTCTATTTGTTTACGGATTAATTGATTCTTGAGAACTTCGGTCTCTAACTTGGAGAGATGCGTGTCGGGATGCCATTCCAGTGGATCACATCACTTCTGGATTCTAGATGACGCAGGTCTCATGCTCGAGTCGTCGTAAAAAGGATATACCTGTGTTTCCCTTTCCTTTTTATTCGTTTCACCGTCTTGAGACTCGTTGTCAGTCACTAGTATACCTCCCTTCAGGAGCACAGGAGCTTTCCTAGCAGCAACGCGCAAACCAGCCACGCAATCGAAACAAGACAAATAAATCTTCAGACCAAATACATAAGACCTGCATGCTCAAACAGACCACGCCGAACAAAGCCGAAACAAGACAATGATCTTGATATGCTGCAGCTCGACCTGCGACACAGAATCAAACAGAAATCTCTTGCTGGATACAAACAATCCACCCCCGACATCTCCCCTCAAAGCC
This sequence comes from Aspergillus coremiiformis, assembly GCA_009193565.1. Classification (NCBI taxonomy): domain Eukaryota; kingdom Fungi; phylum Ascomycota; class Eurotiomycetes; order Eurotiales; family Aspergillaceae; genus Aspergillus; species Aspergillus coremiiformis. The sequence goes on along the minus strand of ML739035.1, from coordinate 58,169 downwards.
TCCGTCCACAAAGCCAACTCAAACAGCAAGCTCTGCGCAACATAGCTAACCAACAACCGCGTCCTCCACCACACCCCAAACGCCAGAATCAAGTAACACGAGGTCGAGCACAAAGCTCTCCACGCACGTAACATAGAGCTCTGTAGTCCATTCACGGCAAATCCGCGTAACCCACACCAACCACCCTCCGTGTCATGAATGGAACAGTGACACCTGGGAAACAAAGAATCATGGCGCATTGACTCACTCCCCTGAGTAACCTCTCGTGGTAAGTGTGTAGTAAGTATATAGGTATGTACGACGTCGCACGAGAACCGTTGCTGTACCAGTGCTACACAGCCATGCCTCCATAGCACAGCCTCCAGCTTCATCCATTAACATGATCAATACCAGAGCAAATGGAATGGAACCCATATGTAACTTGCCACGGGCGAGATTCCTAGCCTGTATTTCACAGCCTAGTGGCGTATTATTAACGGGGATTGGTACTCCGTATAGCACCAGGAATTATTGCATGGCTATTGTGCCACGGATTAAGGGTCCGATGTAACAGGGAAGGAGAAGATGCAAGATGAGATGAGTACGAGTATCCACATTAATACAGAGTACTACACCGCTGGTTTCCAGTATATTAGCCATTAGCAGAAGTACGGACCTGGTATTTCGGCCTACAGGCGGGTCAGATGCAGGATGTTGTTCTAGAAGGACGGGGTTAATCGGCCAGTTTACCGATGAATAGGTAGGGTCCATGTTGCCTGGTAACTAGGATTATCTGCCTGCAGCAGACTAATGGAGGGGTCCAATCGGAGGATTCCAGTCACTGTGCAGGAATTATGGGCCCTGATGGTGAATCCATGGATATACTACACGAGGAGGGCTGAAAGATCAGCCAGGCTGCCATGGTGCGGCCCTCCAGTGAAATCTACACGTGCGGGCATGCAGTGCCTCCCGGCTCTATAGCAAGTGTACATACCATCACGATAATATACAATTTGAACGAGTAGTACGGACTCAGTACTAGTAGTACATACATCCAATAAGCAGCAATAGAAACCACTGCATCCCCTACTGTACAAATTCAAATTTGTCATTCCGGCATGCTTGCAAAACAAGCCATCAAACTCCGTACGCTAAATTAAAAATCCCTACTAAGGGCTCTCGAGGTGTTGGAACTGAGATTGCTGTATACAATTTGTCATGCGCACCAGGCTTATACATCCGTAGATATACCCGTCATACATCAACAAATGGCCGACTGGCCCAGTGGTTAAGGCACCCGCTTTACAATCGCAGTTCCAATTGCGAGCGAATCGCGGGGGATCGCAGGTTCGATCCCTGCGTCGGTCATTCTTTTTTGGTTTTTCCAAATTTCAATACTGAGGTATTGGGATTTCTTTTTTTTCCCCCCAAAAAAGAAACAAATTCCCGGTTACTAGTTAACTAGATTGGAACTGGTATCCCGTCGGCAAGGGATCGTCAACTCGGTAAAGTTGCCATTTATGTGGATTCGCGCTGACTGCGGCGGGTTATCGATTTCAAATATATATACGGAGTACATCATCCGCACCGCTCATGGTTGTCACTTCAAGTTTATCTATGGTACCACTGCTGGCAGTGTACTAGTACTGCCAGTGTATGGTGTACTAGTAGTACAACTAACTTCAAGAAGTTAATCCCTAAAACTTGAATGTGAGGACCTGTGAAAATGACACCAAAAATGACCGCTACTGAGGCCATCAACAGGTCGCCTCTCCACCTGTAGCGCTCGGCCAAGCTCTAGGCACGGAGACTTATTCTAGAGCTCGACTGGGCGGCTGACTTGATAGATCGGAGGACAGACCTCCTAACGATTGACTTGCGCTTGCTAGTATTAAATTTCTAATATCTCGCCACCGAGTTCTAGAACTTGATGAACAGATGACCAGTCGATCTCTTCGATGGTTTTCGGGAAATACAACATGGTACGGAGTAAATATGGGATAATGAATTACGTGGATGAGACTTCGGTGGCATTTTGTTAGTGAAGTTAAGAACAATATACTGTTCCTTCTTCCCTTGCTCGATCATGCTGGAATATTGTCCGTTTGGTTTGAATCATTGCATATGGTGCAAATGCCTAGCACGGTCTTTTAGAAGCTCTCATCCCACTTCTTCGGCTACAGGGAAGTCAATTGTACCACCCTTAGTGCCAGCCTCGATCACAAGCTACGCGATATTGAGTTGGGTGTGTTCTGCTAGATTGTATCCTGATCGTTCAGGTTGAGCTGTGGAATGAGACAGCTAAATAGAGGTAGACACCATTGAGAATGAGAAGTTATTATTCTGGGTTGTCATCGCTGTCTTCGTCGGTGCATAGAAAATTATCGTCTCCAGAAACGTCAACAAGATATGTAGCGATTAGACCTCACTAGGCCACTGTAGCTTTTAAACGAAATACGTTCACATTGAAACCTTTCAGATCATTGAACCAAAGCATACTCTATTGGAGAAACCTGGAAATTATATACCCTCACCCAAAAAAGAAAGCGGTAAACAACGACAGTAAATCCGCCGGGAAAGCTTTTCTCCCCCGCCGACAAGTTTTCGCTTGCGTCCAACAGAAGCTCCAGTTTTACCCTCACCACCTCTTTTCTCCGTGCCATTGTCCTGACATGGCAAGCACACTCCCAGCCCTGGCCATTCCAGGCCAACGTCTGGGCCCAGTGGCCTCCTACTCCGCCGGTCCAGGCACACACGTGCAACAATCCAACGTCTACGCGTCCATCGCCGGACCAGTCGTCGTCGATCCGGCGCAACCAGGCTCAAAAGCCAAAGCTACTTTAAGCGTCTCTCGTTCCATCAGGGCCCCTGGAACAGGCAATGTCGTGAAACCCGTAACCACATCAGCCGGCGCCAAGCCCGCAGCAACTTCCGCTCCCCCCAAGCCCAAACTGAAATATAACACCCTCCCCACAGTCGACTCGGTGGTGCTTGCGCGCGTGACTAGGGTCCAGAAACGTCAGGCGACAGTCTCCATTCTCGTCGTGTTGGATGACCCAGCTAGTACCCAGGGGGTCAACCCGTCACAGACAGCGTCGGATAACGACAATATCGAGGCGATTCTCAGCTCCGCCGCCAACCCAGAGAACCATAGCAGTTCGGACGAGCTCCGCTTCCAGGCTCTCATCCGGAAGGAAGACGTGCGTGCCGTCGAGAAAGACCGTGTCGTTATGGACGAGATGTTCCGTGTCGGTGATATCGTCCGTGGAACGGTTATTTCCCTCGGTGATCAGAGTTTCTACTATTTGACGACCGCGCGCAACGATCTGGGCGTCGTCATGGCTCGTAGCGAGGCTGGAAATATGATGTTTCCGGTTAGTTGGAAGGAGATGAGAGATTCTGCCACCGGGCAGGCGGAGTTGAGGAAGGTGGCGAGACCTTTTTGATACGTTGAAGTCTGTTTTCAGGGCATTCGTCGGTATCCTTATCGATGTCTTTTGCCGCCAACCTTATCATTGTCAGGCTGAGAATGGCGTTTCTGCGGTGCGCCCTTTCTTGGGTCTTCTGAAACTTGCGTGCCGGCGCGGAGGGCTGGAGAGATCCATTGGTCCCTTTTCTGTTTCGGAAGAAATTTACGGCGTCCTGTCTGGTGCTGTCGAAGTGATTCGGAGTTGAGAAGCTCTGCGTTACTCTCAAGGTGCAGATGCTCTGTTACCTTGTATACTACTGCTGTACATATCGAAGGTACTGCTATGCCAGTGCTTCTATGCGCTTCACATTCAATGATGTGTGATGAGTTACGAACAAGCTAATTCAAGAGAATACAATAACTCTTTGAGATCTTCTATACAGCCCTGAAAGGCTCGACCCCATCTGCTGCCCCAATACGCCTCCATAGTATCCATGGTCTGGGTTTCTCAATGCCGAACTGTGTTTGTCATCGGAGGAAGATGAACGGTATCTCGCGTGAGGAAATCCGAAATACTCATCTTCACGACCCTCTTTCTGACATCCCCATCCTCACATCCAGTGAATAGCAACCGTTACGATCGAGGGCACAACAACTTTCAGAACATGCGTCACTTCAAAATCTGCCTAACAATGCAATGTGTTGTAATATTCCGAACAACTTTTCCCCCTCTGTACAGTATGTATGTACATGTAGAACCAAACGCAATATCCAATTCCTGTATCTATTGTACCATAAATCAACCCAAAATGAAAAACAAAACACTTTTTACTTTTTCAACGTCTTCTGCTTCTCCGCGTCAATCAACTTCCTCCCCTGGACAACTAATCCCTTTCGGCGTCTCACGGCATCCATATACCGCTTCGCGACGTTTTCCCTATCAGCCAACTCACCCAGATCTTCCAGTTCCTCCTCGGTAGCTGGAACCCAGAACGGATCCTCGTCGAGGGCCTCGAAGCCCGCGAAGATAAGCTGGGGTTGCGCAGCGCCTGATGTGCGTTTGCGGATCTCCTCGGCGAATCCGAAGGATTCGGCGACGGGGAGGAGCGCGATGATTGTGAAGAAGGGGGTGCCTTCTTTCATGGTTTCGGAGAGGATACGGCCGCGGCGTCGGGTGATTACACCGTAGACACGACCAAGGACTTCGGCTGCTTTGGGTCAGTATGTGTTCTGCAGGAGGGACATGGGACAGGGTTGAAGAGGGTGGCGTACTGGATGCTTGGATTTCACAGCTGTACATCGCAAGCATGATCCGGGGACTCCAGTCTAGGAATCCTTGTGAAATGCTCTCGCGGACTACTCTGATCGCCTCGCCTGTCAACCGGCCGAGGTCGATTTCTTCTTCGCTGGCATTCACAGAAACCTCTTCCAGGAAGACGGCGGTCCCTTGCATGGGCTCCTGGCAGAGCGGACCTTGGCCGGTTGCAAGTTGGAAGGCATGTGCGATCTTGTCACAGAAGTCGCGCACGATCAGAGCTTCTCGGCTGCTGGTTTCGGCGACTGTGGGTTGTTGCTTTGGATCTTCCAGTAAACTAGTTCTTGTCAGTACCATTGTATGGCGGGGGTTCTTGGTGTGGCTTACAATTTCTCGCAAGTGTTGACGGCAGTGGCATCGACTATGATGTTTGGTCCTACACGTCTTGGGCCAAAGGCAGTGATCCTATCGACGACATCCTTCCACAGCTCTTTGTCGTCTTTCACTTCTTCATCGAAGATTTGGTTCAGTTCATGTCTGAAGTCCTTGAGGGAGAGCACATTTCCTTCTCGGGCTTCGTCTGTCGCATCGCTGGTCTCCACCTGTTGGTTGTTATCCGCTGTTCCGTTAGCTGTCTCAGTGCTAGGCTTGTCTTCTGCTGCGGTCCGCCGTTGGGACTGTAGTCGTTTGATAGTTCCAACATGTTTAGTAAAGAATTCAGTCACGGCTTCAGGCAAGGGCACAACCCGCAACCGAATGGTTAACTGCTTTGACGCTGAAATTGCCAGCACACCTCCCCGTCCGAGGTCTGGGTTCTTGGGCGCAGCCATTTCCGGTGCACTGACGATGGTTTCGCGGTATGGTACAATTGTCTGACCTGTCTGAATCTCACATTTGGCGAAGCGCTCGCGAAGGTCCTTCAAGCAGCGCTCGAGATGCAGTTCGCCGGCTGTCAGGATGACATGCTCGCCGTTGGGGAGTACATCGTACTGTGCGCAGGGGTCACTTTGCTCGAGGAGTCGCAGACCAGTGACCATCTTACCCAAGTCTGCAGGGTTTACTGGCTCAAGAGCTACTCGCACGATCGGTGGGTGGTGGAGAGAAACACCAGCCAAGTTAATGCTGCCTTCAAGTTGCGAGCACAGAGTTCCGGTCTTCAGTACATAGCCCGCAAGACCTCCAATGCCAAAGACAACTCCCGCGGGGACAGACTTTAGTGGTTCGAGACTTCGTCCCATAAGAAGATACAGGTCTGTAACCGTCACCTTTTGTGGTACGGGACTAGCGTGAGGATTTTCCGGCGAGAACTTTGGTGCAAGGACGTAGACAGAATCGCCCACAGAAAGAGTTCCCGAATAGAGTCGTGCAAATCCAATCAGGTGCTCTGGATCTTCCTTCTCTTCCTGGTCTGCCAGTTGGTCGTTGTCGTTCAAGGTAACAGATTCAAAGGCAGAAGTGACCCGAGAGTAGCCGTCTTGTTGTTCCCCGTTGGATTCCGCTTGCATTTTGGCTATCTCTTCTCTCTTTTTTCGGGCAATATCTCTAGCCTCGTCTGCTGACATGGTCGCACCGGATCGTTTCTTGCTTGAGAGCAGCTCGCTTTCCGGAATGGCAACCATTTTGCTGACATATGCTACCACGGGTTCATTTAAGTCTGTTTTGAAATTGACCATTGCGTCTTTTACGTTCGCATTAACAAAATCCGCCCCAGGCGATTCCTCTATCAAGGCGGGCAACCGAGCTGCTTGCGCTGCTGGGGGACTAGGAAGGTACTCAATAACAGACACAAGGACTGCGGTAGACAGAGGTAGCCACATAGAGAACAGGGTGGTCATTATATTTTTCGGGTCCCGGGATCGTAGGATGTAAGGTGGGATTGTGATATTTAGGGACTTTGTGATTTTCTCCAATAATGCCGGATCACTGTTCATTGTCAGTAGAGAAAATATACTTGAGGATAGGGTTTATCGTACCCTTTGCCTTTACCTCCACCTGTAGTGGCTTCATATGCAGCCCAGATACTGTCCAAGACCAACTGAACAAACATGGGCTTCAAAGGTCGTCCTTTCAGATGCTTCTGGGCCAGAACTCGCTTCGTCTTAGGGTCCAGGTAGTAGTCTCCCCAAAGCACTTTCTCAAGGATTGAACGCTTGATTCCGAGCTTCCTTTCGTATATAGCTGCGAATTGGCGGACAGTGAACGCCCATCCGTCGACGGCGCTGCAAAAGATGACGTTGTTCTTCTCAGGCGCGAAGTAGAGGTCTTCATCATCTCGCTCCACGAATTCTGCAACATCTGCACTAGTCTGTGCGGACGACTCATCATGTGTTTGTTTCTTCATGCGATCTTTCTCAGCCACTGCATTGGCGCGTTCCTCCATACGTTCTCGCCATTGGAGATCTTCTTCCATGCGCTCACCTTGGTAGAAGCTACCAATGACTGCATTAACCTGCTCCAACAGTTTGCTCATGTGCGAGTAAGCCTCGCTGGGGCTCATCTTCAACTCAGTAATCAATCTATCAATCTTGTTAATGACCAAAATTGGCTTTAGCTGCTCCACCCAGGTTTGGCGCAGGACAGTGACTGTCTGACTGCATACACCCTCTACGGCGTCCACTAGGACAATAGCCCCATCACACAGCCGTGAAGCTGTTGAGACCTCACTACTGAAATCAATGTGCCCCGGGGAGTCGATAAGATTGATCAAGTACTCTTTGGCTACCGGGGCAGCTTCGGGGGCAGGACGACGCATCATCGAAAAGAAAAGGGAGATCGCAGATGACTCCATTGTAATGCCTCGAAGCTGCTCATCTGGACGAGAATCCAGATAGCGGATCTTGCCCGCCAGCTTTGGTGAAATGATGCCATTAGTGGCGATAAGACTATCAGTCAAAGATGTTTTGCCATGATCCTATCACCACGGAAATTTTTAGAATTAATACGAAGTGGCCTTTTATAGGCTGAGATCGCATAGCTACTTACAACGTGAGCTAAAATACATATCTGCGATGGTGGTTAGCGACTGCTGTGCCGATACGAGGGAACTCGCGACATCAAAGTGGGATGGAGGGGCAGCTTACATTCCGTATGTCATCGGGTTTCCTTTGCAGACGGACTAGATCCTCAACATTGACGACGGGCATTTTGGGTAAATGCCAGTGTCGGAGATCAGCCTGAATACAGAAAAACAATTTCGTAGATAAATCGTCCAGAGGTTAGATTACGTGGTGTTCCGCGTTTTGTGGAAACCTTTAACTGGAGGATTCAATTCTCTGACAAAAATGGAAAAAAAAAAATTATCGTCGGAAAATCCAAAGCATTTATTTCAACAATTAGAGCACCGGCGTTAAAACAATGGAACTGTAATTTTCATGACCTGATAGCTGAATGAAGGTGTAAATTCATTTTCATTGATTATTAACTACTTTCAGATTGGTATGATATATAACGCTTATCCTACGGTTGCTTGAACTGAAGAAGGCTTTCCCGTATAGTATGAGTCAAAGACAGTCAGGTATGACGATGGAGGCAATCATCTGTTAATCATTCTTCGTCAAACGAGAGCTTGATTTTCTTCTTCTTTTGCTTGGGTTTCCGAGACCCTGTATCTGTTTGCGTCGTTTCTTCTTTCTCTGCTGGAGGCTCATCGCCGCTAATAACCTTCGCCTGTTTTCGCTTCTTAGGCCCCCCTATCTCTGCCATATTTTGTTTCGATATAGGCGTTCCTTTCTCAGCACTTGCCTTACCCTCTTGATTATCCTGGGGGGTGACTTGTTCCTGGTCTGGGGCATCTTTCTCCGTATCCTCCGCTTCCTTATTACTTTCGCGAAGTAGAGCTTCGTATTCCTCCTTCGATATTACTTCATTGCTCTCTTCGTCAACGTAGGTAGGTTCATCATCATCGCCGTGGTCGTCTTTCTGTCTTCGAGGTCGCGCGATTGGCCGCTCAAGGCGACCGGACGTGCCTCCGTACTGGTTTCGAAGTCGCTGTAAGAATGCTGGTTCTTTCGCCTCTATTCTTGAAGTATCAGCCAAAGCTCCATATAACGGTAGTGAGGAATGAACATACCATATGCGAGGTTCTTCGATTTAAAAGACATGGCTTGATTGCTCGAGAGTAAACTGTTAGACTAGTCTATATCCTGGCAGATAAGATTACCAGTGATATATCGCTACCACGACATGAATCTTCAACCGAAGAACAAAAGTCACGTTTCAATTCTTCTTCACGATCTCTCTAACCAGTCTGTTGAAGAAATGAATATGATCAAAATAACATAACTTAGATCCTCATACTAGTACGTAACAGTTGATCATTGGCGCTTGGTTGCTTGCCGCCAAGAGATCTGCGGCTAAACCAAAAAGATTTAATAGGCGGAGTCGAAAAGTCCAAGGGAGCCGCAGCTCTCGCGCTGCAGAGGAATCAACTGTTTCCCTCCCCACATCCACCCTTCCTCCAGAAATACCATGCTGTGTGCAAGTGAGTAACGAGTGTGTTATACTATTAATTTATTTAATGGAAAGCTGATGGTATTTGGTGACAGTCTCGGGAGAGGCACCACAAGTGCCCGTTGTCTCGCCCAAGAGCGGTATGTTGCAACTTCGAACAGCATCCGCGCGGTATCTAACGTCCTTCAGGCAGCGTTTTCGAAAAGCGACTCATCGAGGCATATGTCGCCGAGAATGGTAAAGATCCCGTAAATGGAGAGGAGCTCTCTACCGACGACCTGATCGAGGTCAAGTCCCAGCGCGTTGTTCGGCCCCGACCTCCTACGCTTACCTCGATCCCTTCACTACTCAGCGTGTTTCAAGAGGAATGGGACGCATTAGCCTTGGAGACATATACACTGCGACAGACCTTGGCGCAAACCCGCCAGGAGCTTAGTACAGCTCTTTACCAGAACGATGCGGCTGTCCGCGTGATCGCGCGAATGACTAAAGAGCGAGACGAAGCCCGTGATGCACTTTCTAAGGTGACGGTCGGCACTACTCGTACCGCCGTCGCCGGAGGTGATGAAATGCAGGTTGATTCTAATGGACTGCCCGAGGCAGTACTGGCACGTGTTGAAAGTACACAAGCAGCGTATGTATAAGTCGTGCGATCTTCAAGTTCCCCACCTCCAATCTAACTGCAATTAGGCTCTCCAAGACTCGCCGTAAGCGCCCCGTTCCAGAAGATTGGGCGACCAGCGATGATATCTCCGCGTACAAGCCCGCTCAAAGCAGCGAGCCTCTCTATCCCGGTGGCAAGGCATTGGCTGTCAATGCTTCCGGAGATCTCGCGCTTATTGGGGGTGCTGACGGTGCTGTTGGTGTTTACTCGTTATCTCAGAAGCAAGTTGTTCAAAGCTTGCAAGCAAATGGCCCGGTTACCGATGCTGTCTGGGCAGGTGATAAGGCCGTCATTGCTTCGTCTACCGGTTCTGTAAAGGTTTTCGAGAACGGCAATGAAGTCGCTGACTTCAGTTCTCATGCTGGCGCGGCCACAGCACTCGCCGTACACGCTACCGGCGACATCGTCGCTTCCGTTGGCACGGATAAGAGCTATGTGCTTTACGACTTGACGACAAATTCTGTGATTACCCAGATCTTTAGTGACGCATGTGAGTAATCCCATCACCACTCTTATAACTGGGCACTGTTCTAATGAGTGCCTCTCCTCTCAGCTCTTCTTTCCGTGAAGTTCCACCCTGATGGCCATCTCATTGCCGCCGGTGGCGTGGACGGGCAGGTCAAAATTTTCGATGTGAAGTCTAGTTCGTCTGCCGCAAATTTCGGTCTTTCCGGGCCCGCTAAGTGCTTATTCTTCTCCGAAAATGGTACCTTCATGGCTGCGGTTGCCGAGAACTCTACAGTTGTCTCTATCTGGGATCTTCGTAGCGCACAGGAAGTCAAAGCTCTAGAGACCGGCAGCCCGGTTGATTCTATCAGTTGGGATTACACCGGACAATTTCTCCTCACGGGTGGACCTAGTGGATTGACCGTTCAGCAGTACACTAAGGCCACTAAGTCATGGTCAGAGCCACTGCGAAGCGCTGTGCCTGCAACTGCTGTGGCGTGGGGTTCTACTGCTCAGAGTATTGTGGCTTTCAACCGTGACGGTGGAATCACAGTGTTGGCAGCACAGTAATAATGATACCTTTGCAGAAAACTCAAGGCATTTATTTTGTACTTTTAATTCTTGAAATTATTGGTGCTGTTTCTCACCTGAACTTGATTGTTGAAGAGCGTGAAAGAATACTACAGAGTAAAGGACAAGAGATTGCTGGTTTTGATTAAACACGTGTTTCATGAAATGCAGCACATACTTGATCATGTTACCAAAAATCTTCACTGAATACTCCTGCGGTTGGTGATCCACCCTGTGACATAAAAAATGGGTAGATCTATAATTTCGTTTTCTTTTTCTTTTCCCCCCTTCTCCGGTTTTATTTATCTTATCGGGATTCAACTTACCTTTAATACCGGTGGCCAAACTTGTTGGAGAGGGCGGTATAATCTCTCCACCGCTAGGACTCGGCTCCGGATATTGCTTTTGACGATTAGGAACTCTTCCGCCAACTGTATTGCTCTTCCAATTCCTGACTCCCACGCTTTCTCCACCCCTTCTGCCTCTCTCGAATTACCGGTTATTTCATCACTCCCCGCCTGGCCGTTAGCCCAGGATTTCTGGCATGAATCACGATCCAGGTGTGCAGTTTGTGGCTGCACGCCCGAGAAAGGTTTGCCCCATTCCTCTCCGTTGCCTTCAGGAGGCGGGGCATTCATCATGCCAACACTGGAAACATGGGATTTTACTGACAATTAATATGATATTCTAGCGTAATCACCAACAAATGTCCCGATCATCTCGTTCACCCACTCGCCATTTCCCTCACCAAAGTGGTGAACCATCGTCTTCTAGACCAAGCCAGCACCCCCGGTTGCCACCCATGAGATACGCCGGGGACAGTTTCGACTTTAGGAGACCACTGGTCTCGGCATCACCTCAGACAGATGAAGTGATCGACTTGACAAACGAACCGGACTCGCCTCCACGGCAACAGGATGCAAGTGCTGGGACAACGCCGCGGCGGCCCAGACAGCCCCGCTTTGGGAGGAATATCATGGCAGACGTCGTGGATTTGGATGAAGGGTCGGGTAACACGATCCACTTAGATTCTCCTAGCAGTCCCGAGGTTCAATTCGTCGGCGCCAGTGTTCGGCCACAACCACTTCGACCACCGCCAGCACAACAACACAGGGATTTTGATTTTAGCGCCGGTTTTCTACGGTATCTAGGCTTGAGCGAACCGAGAACCGGCGAATTCCCTAGTGGCGGGCTATTTTCTAGGGATCTCACATGGAGAACTAGGAGCAGTATGCGTCGTATGCCACCAAATGTTGAAACATTTTGGATTGGAGACAGACCGGGTGGCGCCATCGATCTCACGATCAATCTGGACATGGATGGGCCATTGGGAATGGATTACCAAATTCAAAGATTGACGCCGGACCGAGGGTCACAGTCCACATACAAGCCACCTAGCCCGCCGCCAGAAGGGTTTACAAGGACTGTCGGAGACGATGATGTTGTGTGCTGCCCAAACTGTGACGCGGAGCTTGGTACGGGCGATGAGGTTAAACAACAGATATGGGTGGTAAAACAATGTGGACATGTTCGTATCCCAGCGAAAACTATTCTGCTAGCCGGTCCTAACATCCCTTCCAGGTTTATTGTGGACAGTGTGCCACCCACAGGTCTAAATCAAACGCTAAGAAGGCGGCTCAGCCTGCTAAGCCGTTTTCCAAATGTCAAGTGGCAGATTGTGGAAAGTCTGTCAGCGCACCAAAGTCGATGTTCCAGGTTTACTTATGATATATACGTCCTCCTCTGTGTGTCTCCTACATGGTTTGCATGATTCCGGTGTTGGGTTGGCGGTTTCTTGGTTTCGGTTACTCCTTTTTTGATACCCTTACTGCATTGAGTCTTGATGGTATGGATATTATACGGATCCTTAATACTTGCAGTGTTCGGTTACGAGCTGTGAGCTGCATTTGGGGCTATCATCATGCTCCATCAATAGGCCACAATCCCTACTTAACAGATGGTATTTTTAAGATCAATGCATTTTTTTGTACATACATATGCTACAAATTCTTTAACATAAAAAGCATTGGTTTCCCAGAACAAAACAAACCAAGAGACCCATAATACATTGTAAGAATATGACAAGCTGGAAGCCTCGCAATCCAGAACATAACACCCATCGCAATAAACGCAGAAACCCCACTTTACACAGTCTTGATGTCTCCGTGATACGGTGACCAGATGCCTCTGACGCTCTCGTTGAGACTTGTGACAGGCTTCTTGGTGCGCTTCAGCTTCTCGCCGCTGGCCTCCTTCAACAAATTGGCCTTCTGGAAAATCTGTTCTGGCTCGAAATTGCGGACACAAACTGCCTTTTCTCGTCCATTGATGTAGTGGCCCTTGATTAATGGATGTTTGCGCGGCCGTGGTGATACACGGATTTCGATCTGAGGGTTGGCTTTGGCAAACGAAGGGAGTGCATGCTTTATGAAAGCGCTGAACGACCATGGACATCAGTATCTATTATCAAGCTTCACCTGATAGGCAAAAAACATACACCATCCCACGGGAACTACCTGCCCAGTCGCAGTAGTGAAAGTCCAAACGCTTGCATTGCAAAATGAAGGCACCCACGCCGTTCTATGAAAGGTTAGCTATTGTTCGAGCCACAGACCCATGCTCACTGTGGCCAAACTTACTCGAGCAGTTGAAACAGCTCTAATTCCTTGTACGGGCATTGCTGTGATTCTCTATTTGATTGCTGCTGGAAATCCAACAAGTTCGGGGACTTTTCAAGTACCACCGGGCATGGCTATCATTGGCCCGCGTCTATGTCGGTTAGCGCGCCTAGTGGCTTCCAGACCTCAAGTTAGGTGCCAAGTCACAGAGCAACGCGAACTTGACAAACAAGTCTTGCAGTATTGTCTCGGAATAATTTCAACACTTGTCAGACTTATGCCTCTGCGCATGGGGATTTAGCCCTCACTTTGTCGACCTGTTTAATTTACTAACTGACTGAGGGCTCAAAGATGACGGACAAGCTCCCTCCTCCCCTCCTCGCTCTCTTTCAGCCTCGTCCACCCCTACGCTATGTTACGCCGATTGACCGTGCACCAGAGGATTGTAAGAAGAGTACGCTCGGCGGTGTCGCACAGTATCTTCCCCAGTTGAAGGATTACGAAGAGGAGCATCCGTACAATGCTACAGAGAGTTGGATCCAGCGCAAGTTGCGACAAAAGCAGGAGACGAGAGAGAAAATTGAGAGTCTCTTGAACGAGGGCCTTCAAGCTTGTGCGTCATCCTTCCTTTGATCTGGTGTTGGATAATAGTGCATGGGTGCTGACCTTCTTAGATGATCCTCCGAACGATGCCCAAGCACGAGGCGACCCCTTCAAAACGCTTTTTGTATCCCGTCTCAGCTATGATATAAAGGATTCTGATCTTGAACGAGAGTTCGGGCGATTTGGACCTATAGAGAGGGTAATCACATCGCAAATTTATTTATTGTGTTGCTTTTGCTTTTCTGTGCTGATGTCTTTGATAAAATCTAGATTCGCATTGTGAAAGACACTGTAACTCCGAAGGGTTCGAAGAAGCCGCACAGGGGTTACGCTTTTATCGTTTACGAGCGCGAGAAGGATATGAAAGGTATTACTGCAAACATGACCATTATCTGCATTGGCCAAAGGTATCCAAGTCTTGAGATCATTTTGCTGACATGATATTCTTCCGCTGGATTCAGCCGCTTATAAAGAGACGGATGGGATTCGCATCAAAGACCGACGTGTCTTAGTTGATGTGGAACGTGGTCGCACTGTCAAGGGCTGGAAGCCTCGGCGCTTCGGCGGTGGCCTAGGAGGCCGTGGTTACACCAAAGCTCTGCCCTCGCGCCCAATTGGTCCTGGATCGTTTGGTGCTCCTCCTTCTGGGCCTGGCGGTTTCGGTGGTGGGTTCCGCGGTGGCTTCGGTGGTGGTAGAGGCTTCAAGGGTGGCTTTCGCAACGAACGATTCGGCGGTCCTCGTGGCGGCGTCGGGTACCAGGGTGGCCGCAACGGGTTTGGCGGACAGGCCCCGCCCAACGCACCTTCAGGCCCCGGTGGTGGAAGAAGTGGTGGTTTTGGTGGCAGGTATGATCGCGATCGGGGTGCAACTGGAAGCAACCGTGAACCCATCAGGCCAAGGGACGGCGTCTCCGACCGCGATCGACGCGATGACAGGGATCGCGATGGTGGTGAGCGTCACAGGGACCGCGACAGGGACAGCCACCGTTATCGGGACCGGGACCGCGACCGCGACCGCGGTGACCGCTACGGAGGCCGAGATGATCATGGACGGAAGAGACATCATGAGGATGATGCATACGATGACCCTCGCTCCAAGAGAAGATACTGAATGCCTGCCTCCCGGAGGATTTCCCCCATTTAGTACTCAGCTCAGTTTGCTGGTGGGTATTTCTGATCGATCTTCCAGTTTTTCTCACCGTCTGTTACGGCAATGGGTAAGGCAAGGTCCACGATCATTTCAGGTCTGATGCCTCCAGGCTTGACCATTACTTACAACAGTCGAAGCGCTATGGATCCTCATCTTCCGCCGATAGCGAGGTATCTATGTACACCTTTGGGATCTCATCATTATCGGGATCCATGAATGGCCGTTTCCTTCCCGCAAAGTCGACGTTTACTGGAACCTGACACTTGGTTGCAACCCCATTCTTACTGTTTTCTTTTTCTAGTTGTTCTTCTGCTTTCTTGCATGTCCTTTTACCCTGTCCTTTCCATCTTCTTCAGGGTTTGCACTGCTCTTTACAGGGTAAGTATGTACTTTAGGTAGTCAACATCTTTCGGTGGATTCATGGCAGGATTATGGACGGTCAGGTAAGAAGATCAGGTAAGGTTTCTTCAACAACAAATAACCGATGCCAGGTATCTTCGTACAGTGTAAATCAAGGTAAATGGTCGGAATATTCTTTCCTCTATCTTCATGTAACATCATGGGATATAGTCACACTGTAAGTTTGTTTATAGTAGATTTTTAGCTTGGTATTCATGTATGTCCATCATATGCTCATCAAGCAATGAACAACCCGCAGTCAACGGGAATAATACTCATAACAAGAAAAGAAAAGGGAAGCGCGCCAAAACCCAACTCCAAGAAATGCCCAGCGGATTTCGTCGAAGAAGAAAAGAGAAAAAAAATAAAAAATCGAAAATACCCTCAGAAGACTTTTTTTTGTTTTTGCTATAACCCAATCTCTCCCCACCTTAGTTTTCATCAACCTCCATCCCACCCTGCTGCTTCTCCAAGATCTTCACCTCCCCAGTGCTCTGAGTCCAGTGAGCCTTCAGCGCAACGTGGAACTCAGCAATAGCAATACCGAACATCTTTAACAGCGTCGTCTGCCGCGAATCGAGGACCTCTCCCTCCCGGCACACGGGGAATCCCTCCTGACCATCGGTCAACTCCAGCATAACCTTGCCCTTGACGAGACGGGTCGGGATGCCCAGTTTGCGCAGTTCAGGCTCGATGGTGTGGCTGACTGGCTCGTCCTCTGAGGCGGGGATCTCGCCTGCTCTCGAGTACACCAGTCCGTTGGGGATGCTGAAGGACCGGGTGCTGACTGTTCCGGCGCGGGCAAAGTCCAGAGGACGGAAGGAGTCGAAGTAGCTGGTTACGGACTCGGGGTCCCGAGAGGTGAAGAGGAGACCGACGGCGCCGGTCAGACATGGGGAGAGCTTATGCAGGTTGGTGGCTGCTTCGGATTCGGGGTTCTGGCCTAGGGCGACGGCCATGACTTTGGTTTTGCCGAAGAAGAGACTATGGTCATGTTAGCCGTTGGTCATTGACGGAGTGTTGTGTATTCGACAGGGAGCGAAGAAAGCACAATATTGAAAGGGGAAAAAAAGAAGGAAGATGGACAGTGTTCTGCCAGAGGGGGAAAATTCTAGACACTTACCGGCTATCAGCGAACTCCGCGCGCACATCCTTCAAGTAGGTGTTCCGCATGTTGTCTACTCCGAAGACGAAAAGGTGGTCGTATTTCTCGACACATTCTCGGATATTGGCATACAGCCGTCTGGTTTGTTCCTTGTGGGACTTTTTGGCGGTCTTGGTCTCGTGGACGACGCGGGCGCGCTTAGAGCGAGGCATTATGGTGGACTTGTGGGTGAAAACTTCGAAGAGTCGATTACTTGCAGGGGGAATTGGTTGATTTATACAAGCCCGGAAATGGTCGACTTGGAGGAGGTTCGAAATGCTATTATTTTTTTTCTTCACTGATAACAGTCGGAAAATTGTTGATGCGGGGCTTATCCGATTAGATCTAAACTGCATGGGGAAATCAGCTCTGAGGATGCCTCTGCCGACGTTCATACTTCTCAGTGTCAGTATTACTGACTTCGTTTGGTCCATGATGTTGTTACTGTGGGCTGTAAACTAGAACTTTTCTTTTATTATATTCATATTAGCTCATATCATTCACCGACAATGCTCGATTTCATGGATTATATCCAACTCGCGTTCGCAGAGGGGACGAACTGGAACCGCGACAATTCATACTCGTCGCTCACGGCCACAGCTCAGTGCAAGTACTCCAATTCTTTCTATTTTATTTGCTACATTAGATTCCCAGAACTAACGGGAACACAGCCCTCCTCGACTTCTCAACTCCCGAGCGTCTACGCGTCTATCTATCCTCCCTATCCACCCCCCATTTCGCAACCAGTTACACCCTAGGCACCGTAGGATTAATCGACGGTTCAGTCTCATACCTCTACAGCACCATCCCCTTCACAAATACCCCAAGTCGAAGCGCATTAATCCCCCTCCGCAAACTATCCCCGGGCTACCGCCAAGTGACACCCCCCACCACCCGGACCAAGAACTGGGGATGGGACTCAATACTCGACAGCGCGCATAATACCGATAGACAAAATGGACTACTACACGATGACAACGACCTTGCCAAAAAGGCAACCTTACTTCACGCTACACTGCATCTACCACCACCAACAACGCTCAACGCCCTATTCCTCCGTCGCATTTCCCCAACCATGCAGCTCACACTAGCCGTCTGTTCGACACGAGGACAACCACTCTCCAAATCCGCACCGCAGGCATCGCTCCTCACGCAATTGTCTCACGATACAGGCAAATACAGTAACGAGTATCTCTTCAGCACGGATAATGCCCTATTCGGCTGGCGGGGACTCTGGAACTTCGGGCCCGACCCTCGATCCGTGAAAGACAATGTCGCGCCCCGATTGTCGCTTCTATCTGCCGGCGCGGAGGCGTACTATTCACCTGTCTCGTCGTTGATCGGCATGTCTACCGGTCTGAGGTTCAGCACCCTCCCAGCTGCCACTGATGTCCCTGCAGCCGCCGCTACGGGCTCCACGACTGCGAACCAGAATACCCCCATCTCGACGTTCCCGTATACGCTGACCTTGACGCTGACCCCGTTGACCGGTTCGTTGTCGACGACATATTCGCTCCGTGCGTCGCCGAATTTGGCTTTCAGCTCGCGCTTCGGGTTCAATGTCTACAGCTGGGAAAGCGAGATGGTGGCTGGCTGTGAGCTGTGGCGGAAGTCGAGGAAACGGGATCCCGTGGAGAAGGATGATGGGTTAGAATGGGCGAGGCGGAAGATGCGCGCTTCTGAGCCTCTTCCTCCGCCATCTTTGGTGTCTATTGCTGAACCGAAAGAGAGACAGGAGGAGGAAGAGGAGGCGACGGATTCGGTTTTGAAGATCCGGGTTGATCAGTCGTGGAATGTGCGGCTTCTTTGGGAAGGTCGTGTGAAAGAGCTTTTGGTCAGTGCCGGCGTGGGACTGGGCCCGAGTTCGTTCTCGTCTTCTTCGTGGGCGATTGCTTCTCCTGGGTCTGGGCAGAGTGGTGGTGGTGGGAGTCCGTCGTATTGGAGGGGTGTTGGGGTTTCAGTGCTTTATTCTTCTTGATTTTCTCCTTGCTTGGTATACTTGCTAGATATTGGGAGTTGGGGTGATTTCCTATACATGTGTTCAAATTAGATCATCCATTGAATTGATGTATGTATATATATGGTATTGTTATCAGCGAGATAGATGAACAATCAGAAACATTTTTCATATGAAAACCTCTATATTCGTTTTGATATTTGTATCATAGAACTAATGCCGAAATCGTCATCACTTTATCGGGAAGTTGCCCCTGGAACCAGAAAAAAAATTATAGCCTATATTAAGACCCTGGATCGCTTACAAACGAGCGTTGACGATATCAACGACTATAATCGAAGTTAGCATATCGGAGACAGTACACAGAAACCCAGGGAGGAAGGAACATACAAGCAGGCTTCAAGCTGGCACCACCGACCAGGAAGCCATCTACATCGGGCTCCTTAGCCAGCTCGCGGCAGTTCTTCTCGCTAACCGAACCACCGTAGATGACACGGGTGTTGGCGGAGGCCTCGGCCGAAATGGAGTCGGCGAGCCACTTGCGGATGGCAGCGTGGACCTCCTGGGCCTGCTGGGTAGTAGCGACCTTGCCGGTACCGATGGCCCTGTCATGTCATTAGTATCACAACGGAGGTGACAAAAGGGAAAATAAACTTACCAGACGGGCTCGTAGGCAATGACAACCTTGGTCCACTGCTCCTTGGTGAGCTCCTTAGCGGCAGCATTGAGCTGCTTAGTGACGACCTCGATGGTCTTGTTGGCCTCGCGTTCCTACACAAGTGGATAATTTACATCAGATCATGCAATACTCCCAAATAGGGAAGGTCGGAAGGGCCACTGCAAGAGAACATGTGAGCTTACCTCAAGCGTCTCACCGATGCAGAAAATGACGCTAATGCCACCATCAACGGCGGCCTTAACCTTACGAGCAATGAACTAAAGCCGATTAGCTACCCGAACTGTAGACGCGGGTAAAACAGAAATACGTACCTCGTCAGTCTCCTTCAGGATGACACGACGCTCACTGTGTCCAATGATGGTCCACTGGATCTTAGCGTCCTGGAGCTGCTCCACCGAGATCTCACCGGTGAAAGCACCATTGGGCTTGTCGAAGACATTCTGAGAGGCAACGCGGACCTTCTTCTGGTCGGCGATCTGGTTGGCGAGAAGCAAGTAGAGAGTAGGAGGAGAGACGACGACCTCAGCGGACTCGTCCAGCTTGGCGTCATTGAGGTTCTTGATGATGGCGGTAATGCTTTCCGCAGAACCGTTCCTGTTTTGTAAGAGAGAAAAGGGGAGTCCGTTAGCTTTCTGGTGATGGTTGTGGCATTGTCAGAGGGTATTGCCGGGGGGGGGGGGGTGGTAGTGAAAGTGAAGCCGTACATCTTGAAGTTACCACCGACGAAGAATTGGCGAGGCATTTTGAATGTATGTTTTGTGAGAAAGGAAGATATGGGACAAGTTTGAATGAGGAGAGGACAGGGTGAAAGTAGAAAGAAGAGAAGAACCAGAAGGACGACGGACGAGCGATGACATAAAAAGGAAGCGGG
Organism: Aspergillus coremiiformis; assembly: GCA_009193565.1. Classification (NCBI taxonomy): domain Eukaryota; kingdom Fungi; phylum Ascomycota; class Eurotiomycetes; order Eurotiales; family Aspergillaceae; genus Aspergillus; species Aspergillus coremiiformis. The sequence goes on along the minus strand of ML739035.1, from coordinate 37,975 downwards.
AGAAAAACGAACCATTCAATGGCGGGGTTCGAAGTGCCTCAGGCCGGCCTCGGACGATACGTAAATAGTGGGGCTTATCGATAAGTCCAGTCACCGGTGTCAATGCGCTGTCACTGCAAGTTGGAAGTCGTCTGACTTTCTCCAATTCTATCTACTACTCAGTACTCCGTACTGCGTACAATAGTGCTGCAAATCCCAGGAATAGTGTGATCCCATGCAGATCATATCTCATACTCATGACTCATTTGATTTCTTTTTTAGCAATACATACAGAAACCTACACTGAACAACCTTCTGATCCCCCATTCAATGACGTTATTATCGGTATCCACTGCCCAACAAAAGAGAAGAAAGAAAGGGGGAAAACAATGGCCCGAGGGTAAATAAGATACTATGAACAAACAAGGGGGAATGTCGAAAGAGAAAAATGAAAGAAACGGGAATCAATAAATCAAACTCAATAATTTTCATAATAATGTTGAGAGTAATATGGACCAGGCTCTCTCAGGGACATGCTTCGGCGCCAGGCCTCGTCCAGTTTCTCATCCAGGATTCGCGTCCGATAGTCCAACCGCCTCTCTCGGCGTTCAAGCCTGGCCTCCCGATCATCGAGAATCCGGCTACGGATATCGTTGCGAGCGCGTAACCCATGATATCTTTCGCCAAACTCTGTCATATCCAAGTCGTCGGGGCTAACAGGTGCGTGGATAATCTTCGGGCGATCTCGGGTCTGCTGAGCAATTTCTCGGTTACGAAGTCCCCATAGTTGCTTGTTGGAATCCCTGCTATCGGCTGGGACCACATCAACATACTCCTTTGTGTACTTGGTGCGGTCCTCCTTGTTTTCCGATGGCTGTTTTCGGTAGTGAGCGCGGTATCGAGATGGTCCAGGGTGCCTGGAACCAGAGGAATGCCGGCGAAAGAGGCTTCCACGCCATGGTTGCGAATCCTTGCGTGCCTCACCATCGTCTTCAGAGTCATCTGTAAATGAGCTATCTTCTTCAAAGTCGAATATCTGCGAGTCGTTATCTCCAATGCTGCTGGAGTCGGGGGGCCATTCTGGCTCTGGTTCTGCCGCCAAGTTGGGTGGTTTGACACTACCGCCTTGGGGGACATTCTCATGATAACGACCGTCATGGCAATGGGGAGGCTCTTTCCGTGGGATATTATTGTTCACCGGCATACCAGCTGGGTTATGGTGGTGCTGGATCCCTTGCCCAGGGTGATTCACACCGGCGCTCACAGGAACACCTCTTGCATTCTCCTTTAGAATCTCAGTAGCAGGGCCCTTCTCCGGAGCGACTCTCGTGGCGTGAGGCATGTCTGGCTGTGGGTGTACAGCAAATGGGACAACCGCTGGAGCTCCTTGTCGCAGATGTGTTTGGTTAACCAAGGGTCTCACATGGTCCCTTAGGACCTTGATAGCGGGGCTTTTCTCTGGAGCGGGTTTCCCAGCATGAGGCATGCTTGGCTGTGGGCGAGCATCAAAGTGAACAGCAGCTGGAGCACCTTGTGGCAGATGTGCTTGATTAACCAATGGTCTTCCTCGCGTCGGATGTGCTTGAGGAGGGGGAGGTGGCGGCGGCGGAACTTGCTGAGGGGACTCAGGATTAAGTTGCCGTTGAACATTTTGCACCATGGGTTGCTGTTGTGTATGACCCGGATAAGGCCTTGTCCATTCGGCAGTGTGTTCAATGTCTTTTTCCATTGCCCTAGGCTCGTTGATGACCACGGGACTATCGGGCTTGGATTCAACCCTCTCTTTAGGCATGCCGGGCACCTTGGGACGCGGAGCGGTAACGGGCTTTCCCATAGCCACAACGTCCATGGAAATGGTTTCATAGTCTCCGTGCTTATTGTTCTTGCCTTTTATGAGTCTTTCCTCTTCCTTCACATATGCGCAAGTCCATTCGAAGTGAGGTTCCTTTTCCTTCAGTTCATTGATGAACTGATCCACATGGGAACGCTTCGCCTTTGAGAGGGACTGGTATTGTTGGATACTAGGGAGCTTCCTCGTCCGCCTATGGACCATGTTGAGTAATTCTGATTGCGTTAGATTCATCTGAGTCTTTTCGGCGTGGTTCCAGGTGGACTTGTGGCCAGGGATCGCGTCTTTCTTGAAAAAGGTATACCCGATATAAAATAATGGGCTACGCGAGTCTGTTTCTCTTTGGGGAATAGAGTCTGGTCCTCTCTGTCGATTGCCTGAGGCCTGCCTCTCTGCATTAACATTCAGACGGGCCATTGCTTCGGCCCTCTTGGCGGAGTCTATAGAGCGCGGGGCGGCAGTGTGAACTGTACGAGGAACTCCTGGATGTCCTTCTTGTTGGCCTCCTTGGAAACCTCCTGGGTGACCTGTATGATGGTTGACTGGGTGGCCTGCATGATGGGTACCGGGATGGTTTGTTGGATGGACTGTTGAGTGAGACGCCGGGTGAGATACCGGGTATGCTGCTGGGTGAGCCAATGGATAGACTGCTGGATAAGCAGATGGGTGGTAAAGTCCGGGGTGAAATCTTTGGTAGACAGCTGGGTAAAAGGCAGGGTCTACCGGTTGCTGAACTGGTGCACGGTGAGATGGAGGCACCAGCGGAGTCGCTTTTTGGTTAATGACTGCCATGTCCCGGGGAAAGCCGGATCAGAATGAGTCAGGTCAGATGTCGCACGCTGTACAAAGAAGATACAACAGTAAGACTTTAAACAGAGTACTAGTAAACAAAACAGTAGGGTAGGGTATATGACTGGAAAGGAAACTGAACAGGACACAAGAAGATTCAAGAAAGAACGCAGGGGAAAGTCAACGCATGTTATAGTATTTTGCCATCTACTCGGCAAGAGACTCGACGGGCCTGTATAAGAGGGGTAAGTCGGAATTTTCAACTCCAAGCAGCGAGCAAACCCAGTAGACAATATATGGCGGTGTTTCAGAAAGTGGAAGATCCTTGTAATATTCTGTACTTATGTCTTTTGCCATCTTTTGGCGTTTGATGGCTGCACAACCGGCAACAGGGAAAGTCCCAGAGCTGAGGTCACCAGTGATTACAACCTGGGAGGCTTCCAGCATAAGGCTAACAACCTCCTCACCATCATTGGTTGAATGCTCTTCCATCGCACAGAATCCAGATCTCGGAAGAGCTCTGCACGCCAGTGCCTTTTCTTTTCTTGTCTTTTCTTTTTTTTTCCCTTCTAAACCGTGTCCAGTTACACAAGGTGGACAGGGCGCAGAAGCATCTGGGCATTGTTATTCAAGAGGCTATTGTTGTGCATTCTCCTCTCTTATCGTACAGAATTACATTGTATTGGAGGGGTCCTCGACTGCAGGAAGGTGGCTGTGCGAGAGGTGAGAGACGATTGGAATCGAGAATAAAACGGACACATGAATAGGCTATCATCGACCAGGCAGAAGCTCGGAAGTTGGGTAGAAGTTAGGGTATTCCGTCGGTCAGCTGTGCTACTGCTACTTCCACCGCTCCTTTCTTCATGATATTCTTAGTAGTGGCTAGTAATCCTTTACAACGTAACTGGTCAACGGGTTGGCGAAACACAAAATGAGTCTTTTTCTCTCTCTCTCTCTTCTTCTTCTTCTGTGATGAGCGATGCAGACCATACTAATGCAGCTAAGACAGACAAGACAGGCACCCATTGCCTAAGAATGTCATGACAGGAGTCCTTGGCGTTCAGCATTTCAAATTCCCTCGGATGTAGGATTACGTCCACAACAGGAGAGTAATGCATATTGGCATTTGGATTGAGTGTATTCAGTGGTCGAATTTCTGACGTTGAGTATCCGGCATCGTCCATCCGATGGCACCTTTAGATATAGTACTATAAAAGTGTTCGCTCAAAAGATCATCACCCAATCCCGCCATACTCATACTAACACTTCCACGGTCATTCAAACTATTCCCACAATTCCTACACGATCAGCCCATCAGTCCATAGAACCAACCCTGGCCCCTCGTGCATAGAAAAATTTTTTTTTTTCAGGAGTCGCTCACCCACCATCAGACCTCATGGGAAATGAACGTACCAATCGACATCAGCGTTAATACTCAAGTCACCGACGATCTCTGCAGTGGTCCCCCCCACCGACACAAAATTTTGCTGATAGACCAGAGAAAATAGTAGAATATTCTATGGTACTTTTTACCCCTCTGACTCATTTTCCGCCCAGTTGCCCGTGAAGGAGACACAATACGCTAGGGATTTTCTTCCGTAAAATCCCAGGGATTCGACATGAGAATTTTAGTATCGAGCATCCAACTAGACAGTGGTCTAGTCCTCTTTCAAAGAGTACCAATCCCTGCCGATAGTTCATGTACAGTAGTTGTACCCTTAGGGCAAGTGGAGTCCCTTTTGCTCGCTGCATCACATACATGGTACATCCGCTAGACTGACGCTGAATACCAAACCCCTCTGGGGGTGTTCTCGACTTGATCGCATGAAATCTTGCAGAGAATGATGAAAATACTGGGGAGGTTTCTTCATTGTGCCTTTTGAATGAAGCAGCTAATATGCCATGTGCGCTGGAGAGAAGGCTCTTTGTTGTTGTTGTTGTTGTTGTTGTTTTTTTTTTCTTTTCTGGTAGATGTACGGTGTTATTGTAAACCAAAATTAGCACACTGAGCAACGGTGCCTTGTGTCACATGTATCCGTGCTACTCCGTAATGGTTCCTTAGTTCTTTATTAGGAAACTTTGCATGAATGCCCCAGTGAGTCACGTCATACTTTAGTTGATGAAACGTGACCTGCTCAATGGATGTCACCAACGCCCGGAATGAAAAGTCCTGTATTCTCCAACATGTATCTACTTGACATACTTTCTTACTATTTTATTTTAGCAAAAATTATTGAATACAGGTACAGATTCCCTTTCTTGTCGGAGCTCATATCGCGAATATGAATTCCGGTAGAATCCCTGACCTTAGCAAACGGCCTATGGGGTAAATGATAATCTCCGGGCGTCGTGATTCTTCCTCAGGCAGGCTTCCGGAGACAAGAAGGATATCTTGCAATGTTGTCAAAAACTTGGCAACTTTCAGCCCAACAGTGCACAGATTACGATATGAGCAGAGCCTGGTGCAAGTAGGCAATGGAAAGCAAGAAAGGTGAGCTGGCGTCATTGTCTGAAGGTATCACAAAGACTGGGGACGAACTTGTGGGTTGGATCAGTTGCATGAGGGAAGCTTGTAGCCCTGGCGTCGGAGTTGGAAATGGAACAGTTTGCTATTCGTTTCTCGCTATGAATTAGGCTGAAATCTACATTACTATAATGTGTGAAATCCCCTTGACAACCTGTAACACCAAAGCACTCATATCCATGTCCCAGCTCTATTTCCTTGTCGATGTGCCCCGAATCGCTGATTGAATCGCATTAATCTGACATGGAGACGTGGTGTCGTGTTCGATGCAAGAGTAAAATCCATCAAGGACGAAAGTGAGGCCTGCAATCAAAGAAAAAAACGATACTGAATGAATACGGGGGCGCTCGTGATCACCGTCGAAGGCTGTCCAGCCTTGCTTGCAGATCGTCATCAGCTGAGCTTCCCCCAGCGCCAACCGGTTGCGCAATTCGAGATTCGCCAACCGCAGTCTTCTGTATCTCTGATGGTGTCTCGCCCAGCTGTCCAAAAATAAAAGTTAGCATACGCCCGGTTGGGGGGGGGGTGTGGGGTAGATGGAGAGAACACGAACCGCTTGGCTCAGGTCTACACCGATTTCATCCAAGACTTCCTTGACAATGTCTTCACCTTCCTCTTCCTCCCCCTCCATTCCAGTAGCTTCATCTATCGCGTCGTCCATCATTTCTTGTCGTTGATCCATAATATCATTTTCTCGTTCAAACTCCATGGCAATGCGTTGTAGCGCGGGAAGGTTCATCTGTCGATTCATACTACCCAGCAACATGGTTGCACCTTTCATTGACTGCATCATCTGCTCATTACTGCGAACGGTCTATACAAGTGAAGTGAGTAAAGGGGCCCGTCATTTGTCGGCTTGAAGGTCACCCATCGTACCTGAATGCGGAGGGAAATCGCTTGCAGTTGGGTTCGCATTTGATAGAATTTTTGTATGTATCTAAACCCCATTAGGTCCATTAGGCCATAGTCATGGAATGAAAAAACGATCTTCTTGATAAACATACCGTCTTGTCCTGACCAAGTCTTTGGCCTGGATCTTGCAGGCTCCAATCTGACCATTCTTGGCGCTCTTCTTGATATCTTGTACCAGCTTCTTCTCCTGATTTTCCAGCTTAACCCTTTCTCGGTCCAGTTCACGTTGCGTTCGGTCGAGAGCCCTTTGGTGTTTGCGCAGGCGCTCTGCCGGTGTCATGCGCTTTCCGAAAGCCCACTCGATAACCTAGACAATGAACAACGTAAGCGGAGGAACGAGAAAGAACGGTAGGAACAAAACGACATACATTCATCTTGGTCTCGATCAAAGAGAAAGCAAGTGGGAGAGATGGAGATAGTACTAATGAACCAAAGAGAATGCGTAGAAGGTGGAAACGAAGTGCATCTCTGATTCGATCTGAACCCGCGGTGACATCAAAGCACCGGTTATCCACCTTAAAACGGACGAGACGCCGAGCGGCGGATAAATTCAAGTAAATTACGGGGGCGACAAGTCACATGGCGGTGACCAACCCCTTTTGGGTCATGGGAATTGCCATCCATGCGGATTTAATGCTCATGTAAGCGGGTCTTCCGATTGAACGAAAAAACAATTCTGTTTCATCCCATGTCGCCCGACTTTTCGACTTCCATGCACCGCGCATCCTTTTCGTCATGAGTCAGGAGTATTTTTTCGCCCAAGGCGGTTCCTCTGCCGGTGAGGGTTCGTCAAGATATCCTCCGCGGCAGGAAGCGTCCGAGTATCCTTTCGCCCCGAACGTCCCGCCGGCTTATATGACTGTTGGAAATGGTTCGACCTCGGAGAGCGCTACGGCTTTGATGGCATCCTTGAACGAAGACTCAGGTTATGGTGGTAGTAACCCGGATAATAGTTTGATGGATGGTGATGCCGGTGGCGACTGGAGATCAGATATGATGGTGGATAGACCGACCCCGATGCATACCCCAACCCTGCCGGGACAGTGGAATCCAGCAGGTTTGTTATTTGGATTATAATCGGTTATGGGATGGAATAGTGTAATATTTACTGACATGCCACGTGCTACAGCGGAAAAGGAGAAACAGTCCCTCGCGAGCCATATGCATCAACTACAATAGTATGTTTGCGGGAATTACAAAACAACCGATTGGAAGTACTAACAACTTTTGCAGCAACTCCAACAGGATGAAGCTGGGACGCGCTGTCACTCGGACTATCGAGACCTTGAAGGAACTCCAGGAAATGAACCGTCAATGGCCAGCACACTACCCGTCGGTACAAGGCGCTCCGGATTCTCCTTCAGACCGACCCGCGTTGCGCCAAGCGCAGTCATTTTTCGACGATGGAAACACTCATCGGGGAGTTTTTAAACCGGGACCGATCAAACGAGCGGCTACGGTATCAAATAGTGACGACCTGTCTTCGGCAGAATCAAGTGCCGCTGCGGAGCGTCGGCCAGCGCCAGAGCCAAGGCTGATAAGCCCGCAGATAGCACAAGAGTTCTCCATTTTAAAATTAGACCTGAAGCTGGGTGCTTTGTCGCAAGTGGAATTGGTGCATTCGTTGGAAAAGGCCTCTATTGCGTCTCTGTTGGACGGAAAGATCAGTCAGAGTGTCAAGCACCTTCTCTCGTTGCGCGACAGAATTGAAGATACGTCAAGTAAAGTTCTGATCACCGGTGATCTTAACGCGGGAAAGTCAACTTTCTGTAATGCTCTGTTGCGTCGCAAGGTATTGCCCGAAGACCAGCAACCCTGTACCAGCATTTTCTGTGAGGTTCTCGATGCACAGGAGAATAGTGGAGTTGAGGAGGTGCACGCTGTCCATAAGGACGCCAATTACAATCGCAACGACGAAAGCACATATGACGTGTATTCCCTTAGTGAGCTCGAGGACATCGTGATCGACAACTCCAAGTACATGCAATGCAAAGTCTACGTCAAGGACGTGCGGACCATTGACGAATCTCTGCTGAATAATGGGGTCGTTGATATTGCTTTGATCGATGCCCCGGGCTTGAACTCAGATTCCTTGAAGACAACGGCTGTTTTTGCTCGACAGGAAGAGATCGACGTGGTTGTGTTCGTGGTTTCCGCTGCCAATCATTTCACGCTATCGGCTAAAGACTTTATTCACAATGCCGCAAAGGAAAAGGCATATATGTTTATTGTCGTCAACGGGTTTGATCAGATTCGCGACAAGCAACGATGTGAGCGGATGATTTTGGATCAAATAAACAAACTCAGTCCTCGTACGTACAAGGAAGCCGCAGAACTCGTTCATTTCGTATCCAGCAATGCCGTTCCTGTCGCGCCTCCCATGTCTGTGAAAAGCTCTGGCTCCGGTGGTAGCGGAGGCTTTGATCCTGACGGGGATGATGATGATGATGACTCGCATGATAGTAAACCCAACGGCAAAGGGAAAGACAAAGGGAAGGAAAAGCAGAAGATCCAGGATTTCGAAAACCTGGAAAGCTCTTTGCGGCGATTCGTTCTCGAAAAGCGCTCTCGTTCGAAGCTTGCTCCGGCCAGGACTTATCTTCTTAATCTGCTTGGAGATCTCAATTCGCTGGCTTCGGTCAACCGCGACATCGCCCAGTCTGAGCTTAAGCGTGTCTCGGAAGAATTGGCAGAACTCGAGCCAGCTTATGTGGATGGCCAGAAGAAGAAAATAGAGCTTGATGTGCATGTGGAGAAGTATGTTGACGATTCATGTAAAGATGTATACAACCACACGCGATCAACCCTGTCGGATACTATTGCTCGCGTCTCAGAAGCCGACTTGGGCGTTGAGTACCCTGGTATCTTTTCTGCATTCCGGTATGCAGAAGATCTGAAGCTAGCAATGCTGGAGCAAATATCCACTGCAGCTTTGGCTTGCGAAGACTACGCACGCGGGAAGACGGTAGACGGGATAGATGCCATTCAGAAGATTGGCCTTTTACACGTTGGAGACAAATTCGCTCCGTTGAATTTCCGTGGCGATATGATGTTCCGCCGTAGTCGACGTCATACGCTTGCTAAACAAGTTGACACCGAAGTTGAACTGTGGGATTTCTTCGATATTGCTGGCATCTGGGAGCGTCAAGAGAAAGTGGCTGGAACAGGAATGGCCATGACGGCTGTAACTGTACTCGGGGGCAGAGCTTTCGGTGGCATTAGCTGGGTTGACAACATGTTCAGTGCAGCTAAGTTCCTTGGGCCCAACAATTTGCGACGCCTCCTGGTTCCCGGTATAGTCGCAGCTGGTAAGTTATTCTTCCGTCTCATAACACTGGAACAGAAACTGATCTCAACAGCTGCTTTGACTGCTGCGTACGTACTTTCCACGATTCCGACCACACTGCCTCCTCGTCTTTCACGCAAGCTCGCCGTTGCTCTTGAAGAGACGGACTATGTACATTCGAACGCTACCCGAATTTCGGCTGAGGTTCGGCGGTTCCTTCGTTTTCCCGCCAATAACCTTCAAACTAGCCTTGCCCAAGACATTGAAGACCTCGGAAAACGTAAACACGAAGTCAGCAAGACTAAGGTCGAAAGTGAGTCCGCATGCAAGTACTTCTCCAACCTCTTCCGGGAGTGTGGTGAGAACAGAACGTCTGTGGAGAACATAGACCTTGATGGCCCATTACCGGGTGCACTGGCTGCCCATGGACCATGAGATTTTGAATTTCTGTTGCCTTGCAAGTTACAAAAAGTGATGATTCTGTATGAGTTGTCAGGCCGATTGCGTCTCGAGGGTGCTAATTTCGCTTCGCGCCCCAAATATCCCTATTCTTTTATGTACAACAGTCATTTTTATTTCCCTACCTTTCCACCCTCACTTATTTCCCTTCCCATTCCCCCACCAAACCGTGATTCACTTTGATAGCCTTCCGGTTTATGCGTGCATTGGCGTTCTTTGAAGAACTCATGGCGTATTGGATTCCTACTCCGATTAGTGCTTTATATAAAATCGTACGTAGTCTCCTATCTACACACAGTGGTCCTTCTCGAAAACTAACCATCTTCTCCGATCCACAGAATCCAAGAATAAATGATAGCAAATGGTATCAATGAACAATTCCAAAATAGCTTCTTCCATAACTCCCAGCAATGACTCCCAAAGACGCCATCTTGATGCCGATCTATGCCATGGGTAATGCCATCATTAGTACATGAGCACACATGCCAAACATAAAATTGTGTTATCCAGATAAAGCCTAGAAAGTATCCTCGACAACCTTGCCTGCATTCCTCGTCCTCAGGCCAGATCCCCAGTCGACGTTTTCCAGTTCCTTAACCTCACCGACAACGACGTCCTGCTCAGAGACTTCTTTCTTGTTGGCGAGTTTACCAGCTTGATTAAGGAATTTCTCACGCATTGCCACGGCATCCGGGTCTTCGTAGTTCAATTGTGTCATCGGAGGCGGTGCTTCGTCCTCGTCCTCGTTGATACGGTCTCCCTCGAGGAAGTCGAATCTCCCGCTGTTGAGGAGGGAGGGTATCACGTCTGTGTTCATGCTTTCTATCGCACTTCCGTACCCGTCGTCGTTTAGGGTGTCGATTGAGCTGGCGCGGGAGAAAGCTTTGTGTTCGGCAGAGCGGATGGATGAATGTGAGAATGCTCTTCCGAGAAGAGGTTTTCTCATCCTTGAACGGGGACGCTCGCCATTCTCCCCTACATCCGATGCGGAGCGCGAGTTTGCTGCTCTTGCCTGCTTAAGAAATCCGTTTAGAGTCGATTCGATTGCGGATAGGGAATTTGGGCTTTCTGCTTGCTCTGGGGCTGGGCGTTTCTTGGGTGAAATGCTTGTGATCCGTTGTTGGGGTTGTTCTTTTGTGGGCGATGGCTTTGGTTGGGATTCGGATGATCGTTTCTGTGGGGTCTCCGACTTTTCTTTTGGTGCAATGCCTTGTACAGGCGTGGGTTGCCGCGAAGGAGTTCCAACTGGTTCCTTGGGTGTACGACTGGCGAGATGGTGTGTTTGGACTTGTTCTGGATTGGGATGATGTTTGGTAGCGTTGTTGGTTTTGCTAGTATCCTGGGACTGATCGGAGCGAGAACCAGCTTGCATACCCTGATCCCGACTGCTTTGTGAGGGTTGTTTGCGAATCAGAAAAGGCTCGAATGACTGTTTCTGTGCTTTTTGAATGGAGGCCCATAGCCAGTTGACTGAGACTGCGGGGACACCCCATTCGCACGTATGCCGTAGCTTTTCGTGATTCGTAGCACTGGCATCATTGCATAACAGGACAGATGCAGTTGGTGTCAAGTATTCATTATAGGTTGCACCTAGAACAATTCAGTACGCGAAAAGGATCTAACAATGTCGATTCTAACATACCAATCAAACTGACAAGCTTTGATAAATGTAGGAGATCAATACGAGAAACTCCTGTAGAGCAGATTTTCATGCCGTCGAACCCTGATGCCATTAGATTGCAAATTAATGCATCGAACCAAACAGAGACTTACCAGGAATAGGGAAACAGGGAACTGGGGTATTTGCAACGTGTGATTCTGCGGGTACTAAGGCTTTAGCATCAAGACATCTTTCCAACCACATATCGGTCACAACGTCACATTCGAATGCTAGATCATCTGTGGAGGGAATCTCCGTTCGAGGCGTTCTGTAAGGAACAATAGTATAGAGGCCATGGCCTCTCTTAGGAATGTCCGGCCGAGAGAATTCGCTCAATGAACCCACCAACTGAGCTCCATTGAACGATAGATGCTGGCGTAGTACATTCGCCTGTAAATTGATTAGATCTATAACAGTAAAGCATTTGAGGACAAAAGCACACCTGCTTCGACGTGAAGCCATGAATGAAGAAGTAGCAGCCATCTAAAAAGCCGTCGCGGTGGCTGGTTGCGTCCGAGGTTTGTTGACCAAGGTTTGGAACACTGTCGGCATGGCTCTGCTCCTGGGCTTCTGCAAAAGTTGTTTCACTAGCGAAGGACTTGGACTCTTGGAGTATAGATGACCGCTTCGTATATAACTGGCTATCGTCTTTCTGTTGACTTTCTTTGGAGCCTGAGCCTACGATATCGCCCCAAATCCCTTCGTTCTGGTCCACCAACTTGGTACTTGCGATGCGACGCAACTTCCGCGGTCGAGGGTTTGACGTGTTCTCATTTCCTGGAGCTTTCTCCCGAATGGAGGGCATTGAGCGGTTCCAGGCTCCCGCACCCTGCTGCTCTTGCGGCACAAGTGGGTGATACAGTGTCTCTTCCAGAACCATTCCTCGCTCTATACTGTCGGTAAACCATTTCACAGTAATGACCTTGATATTCCATTGGGTAGCGAACTTGTACTTCTGACTCTCTGTATCTCGTGCGACAAGATGGGTGACTTGCTTTGTAAGGTCTTTTCTGAATTGGGCTCCATGCGCAATGGCAGTGTCTTGGATGTAGGTACGGAATGCCACTGAGTTATAAAAGTCTTAGCAAATGTCGTTCCGGTGTAAAGAGGCCTTTCCCACTTACTATCCTCGAATCCTGTTATACATATGCATAATCCAGCGAACGTCGGGAATTTATGTAGTTCTTCCAGTGCTCGAACGTCGGTGTCCCCTCCCTGCATCCATGATTGGCGAACCGCCTCTACCCACTCTGGTCTGAGGACAGTCACATCTGATCGCTCTCGTGCAACAAACTTATATTTCGCAGTATTGATCTCGCCGATAATCAAATGGGTAACATCGGAGGTCAGATCAAGTTTGAGTGTCGCTCCCATCTGGCTTGCGATTGTAGCCAACTGGGTCTAGTATAAAGAGATCTTGTCAGTTGTAATTTTCATATCAAGAAAGGTGAAATGGAATACTAAGTAGGAGCAGGAAAAAACTAGGAGGAAAATGACACTTCACTGACCCGTTGTTCAGGTAGAATAGATGTGAAGCAAAGGACCACCCCCGCAAGAGGATGTTCCTTGTCTGTTGATAATTAGTATCCCTATCATATTGCCATTGAATGAAGTATAGGGTGTACTGACTCGAGGCACCTTTCTCTGCCATGCTTCATGATTGGCAGCACATAAAAACACTCTTCCTTGTTCTTGATTTGATTTGATACTTCCATCCAGGTTTCAATGCCGCATTGGCTCAAGCGTTGTGATGAGCTATCACGTGATTTCAATTCACAAAATCACCAACAATAAACAGAATGGAGTATGTTCTGAGCTTTCAGAGTTTACTAATCCTTAACATATCCGGCTACAGTTAACTTTTTTTTGTTCCTTTTGCTGTATCCTTAGCCTTTGTACAAGTACAGAGTAATAACTGGTGATTAAAAAGTTAGTACTCCGTATTGCCCCGTGCAATAGCCCTTATCGGAATCACGTGTGATATGGAGCGTGTATCTTCCTAGAAACGCGGGTCGCGAAAGTTCTCCATCTATGATAGTACTGATTTTATAGGTCATGTACCGCTAAGTTTATATTTCTTCCTTTTGTCTTTGTTGTGTATGTTTAAAATAAGGAGTCTGGTCATTATTCATCCCTTTTTCTCACATGGTTCAACATTGACATTGCAAGCTGTATGCAGATATTCGACTTCGCGACAAGCGCCGGAAGAGACCGTAATGTTCAAGAAAGCTGTACAAGATCATCCAGGACCATCTACTAAACCCCTTCAGTCCACCTTTCTTCGCAGCTATGGGATTGCGCCGTCGAAACCACCTCCACACTCAGTAGGGATTAAACGGAAAATTGAAATGGCCAGTGCAGGAGAATCTGCCTTAGGATCTCTTCATAGCGCCGTATATTTCGATGAGAATGATTTCGATGATGACCTTGACCTGGATAGCGAGGAACCAGAGCCTTTCATACCCCCTTCAAAAATTGTGAGGTCGAACAATGAGCGGCAATTACCATCCCAAAGTGCAAACATAATTGACTTGGAGACGCTTACGAGCAAGCCGGTCAAGGTATCACAAACAACAATACAAAATGAAAACCTGGACGTAAAATACCCTGAGCTACCTCCGATGCCTGATGATGATCCAGTACCGTCCAGCAGCATACAATATCCTTGGTCCTCCTCGCCACCCTCTCACTTTCAGAAGCCTGCCAATACTCGAACCTTACCGTGGCTCAAGAAAGAAGAGCCGACACTAGCACCAGCACAGGAGAGATACAAAAAGCCGGTGACGCCTGCACGTCCAAAGCTGACTGCACCGTGGAATAAATCGGCCAGCGCAATCAAGGAGGAACAGAAGGAGTTACGCCGACAATATAAGAAAAGTCAAAAATCCGACTCTGTGCAACATCAGCCACGTCGTAAGATGGCATCTTTGTTCCTCAGCGACGAACAGCGACACGTACTCAACACCGTTGTCCAGCAAGGAAAGAGCATATTCTTTACCGGCTCTGCCGGAACTGGCAAATCTGTTCTCATGAGAGAAATCATCAAGAAACTTCGCGACAAGTACAAAAGGGAGCCTGACCGGGTGGCAGTAACCGCTTCAACGGGTCTTGCTGCTTGTAATATCGAGGGTGTTACCCTCCACAGCTTCGCAGGTATTGGGTTAGGCAAAGAACCTGTTCCTGAGCTTGTTAAGAAGGTTATAACTAGAACCTCTCCTTATTGCAAATTGTATTGACGCATCACAGATCAAGAGAAACCCCAAAGCTCGGAACCGTTGGCTACGTACAAAAGTTCTTGTTGTCGATGAAGTGTCTATGGTAGACGGAGACCTCTTTGATAAGCTGGAGGAACTTGCTCGGCGAACCAGAAACAACGGCCGTCCTTTCGGGGGCATTCAGCTTGTTGTCACTGGAGACTTTTTCCAATTGCCGCCGGTGCCCGATGGTAGTAATCGAGAGGCGAAATTTGCATTCTCGGCTGCTACATGGAATACCTCTATAGAGCACACAATTCTCTTAACGACCGTTTTCCGTCAATCAGATCCCGAGTTTGCCGATATGCTCAACGAAATGAGACTTGGAAAGCTTACTCCCCATACAATCGAAACGTTCAAGGGGCTGTCAAGACCACTCAACTTTCATGATTCTCTTGAAGCTACGGAGCTGTAAGGTCAACCCCTGACCGGACCATACAAGAACTAACATGGTAATATATCTTAGATTCCCGACACGCCATGAAGTAGAAAACGCAAACAGTGCAAGGATGCAGAGACTTTCCGGTGAAGTGATGACATTCGCTGCTACCGATTCGGGAACAATACAAGACGCACAGTTCCGTGAGAAATTGTTGGCCAACTGCATGGCCCCGCAAGTGATCCACCTTAAAAAAGGAGCACAGGTCATGCTTATCAAAAATATGGAAGACTCACTTGTGAATGGATCGATTGGGCGAGTGGTCGCTTTTATGGATGAGGCAACATTTGACTTCTATAGGGAGAATGAGAGTGACTTTGCTGGTGATCGGGGAGCCCAAAGTGATGAAGAACTTATGATGCGCTCCCGCAAGAAGCTTAAGTCTCTTGCTCATACAGAAGGGGGGATCGTGCTGAGCAGAAAATGGCCCCTTGTCTGTTTTGTACAACCGGACGGGACCGAGAGGCATTTGCTTTGCCAACCAGAATCGTGGAAGATCGAGCTTCCCAACGGAGAAGTTCAGGCTCAGCGCCAACAGGTCCCATTGATCCTTGCCTGGGCTCTATCCATCCACAAGGCTCAGGGCCAGACCTTGCAGCGGGTAAAAGTTGACCTTGGGCGGGTCTTCGAAAAGGGACAGGCTTACGTCGCTCTGAGTCGTGCAACCTCCAAGGAAGGTCTTCAAGTCACACGGTTTGACGCCCGAAAGGTCATGGTACATCCTAAAGTCATAGAGTTTTACTCCAAACTCACCAGCATCGGTGATGTGATCAAGCCCAAAGCATCTAGTGACAGTCAACGGACTATTCCTGGCCACTATCCCGAGGATGACTTTGAAGACGAATATCTAGATCATCTATATAGCTAAGACCCTTCACTCACTGTGATATGCATCCAATGCCGCTATTCTTATTCTCATCATTTCGACTTTATAGCTACATATTGATTGAATGCTTGTATCCTTGCGGGTATGTATGTATTATACCTCATTGCGGGCTTTAAACATGATTTCTGTTCATATCATGTCACATAGTGCATGTGCAACTTAGAACGGTCCAATTTAGACCTATCACTATTCTCACTAACCCTTTCTGGTAAATTGAAAGCATACCTGCCCTGAGCTGAGATGAGCTGAGCTGAGATAGGGATAATCATATCTGATAAAGCATATAATTCAATTGGATGGCCTAAATTTACCGAGAACAGGGCCTTAGAGGCTTAGGTTTGCCTAAGTATAAGACCAAAATGTACCGAGCCAAAGTGGGAACCATGTTATTAGCCCCCCACTTGGTCGCACCTGCCCTTTATCGATAAGATCTTTTAACACTGCACGTGACATTGGATGGAGCTGGAGCAACAAGCTGACAATTCACTTTGGCGACACTGTACTACAGCACTGTGGTCGTGCTCTACTTTTCCCCTGCTCTCTTTTGCCAGTCTTTGGTATGCTCGACGGATAGCTGATAGAAGAGTACTATCTACTGAGTGATTGTTCACCATGGCGTCCGAATTCATTGGATACAATGTTCTTGTCACTCTCAGAACGCCGCCCAATGCTAACATCCAAGGAGTAGTGGCTAATGTCATAGGTCAACGGCTGTTGCTGCGAGATGGTAAGTGAAGAGAGTTCTACGACAATCCTGTTGCTTTGATCTAATATACAGCTGCTAGTTACGCTTTCGTGGAGCCACCAGAAATTTCCCACATATTCTATTGAAGCCACCGACATTGCCGACCTCTCTCTTGGACCCAACCCCGAGGCACCCCCGCACAATCAGCAGGCTGACCGAGAGAATCAGAGCATAGCTCGTGGGGTCTCCACGACCCAGGCGCAACAAACCTTTGTTGACCCGGCCATCCTAAGCTTTGCTAAACCGTCACCTGAGCGATTTAGCCAAGGTGTAGGACCAGGAGGCCTGCAACTTCAGCCCACTCCGGTCGACAAGTTAAGCTCTCCACCTTCCCAAAATATCCGACCCCCACAGCAGGTTCACCGTGATCAGTCTGCAGTTCTTACTGAGCCATTCAGTAGCTTGGAATTGAATGTAAATAACAGGGAAAGGGGACCTTATAATGTGCCGCAAGAGAACGAGCTGCATGGATCTATTCCTGGAGCTAAGGATGGGATTGCGACCGCACGTGCTGCTACCCAGACTAACCCAAAGAGTGGTCGTCGCGTTGGTCAGAACAAGTCGCAGCGTGCAGGATTGACCCCTCTCAACGAGCACGATGGTGCAACGAATACGAATCCCAAGACCCGAGGATGGCGTCAAACTGCCTTTGTAGAACCTGCTAGTCCACAAAGATACAGAGAAAGGGAGCCCAGGCGTCAGCGGAAGAAGAACCGAGGTTCTTATGCCGAAGACCCCAGTGGTTGGGCGACAGAGGATGCTACCGACATTCAAGAGCTAGGTGACTTCGATTTTCAAAGCAACCTCTCAAAATTCGACAAAAGAAGAGTTTTTGAAGAAATTAGAAACGATGATACCACAGCTGATGAAGCAAGATTGGTCAGTTTTAACAGGAGAGCCCCCAAGCCGGGCACAAATGGTGGGAAAAATCTGCATTGGACTGAGAATGTGCTTGACAGTCCGCAAGGAAGTGAAATCGGAGACACTGATCAGGAGCCGAGCGATGCAAAGCTGAGCAGCGGGAACTATTCAGGTCGTGAGCTTTCGAGGGTGTCAGCACGTGGCCAAAGCCGGAAGGGAAGTGGCATTCTCGGACAACCCCTGGTACCTCCCCAGATCAATTCGCTCGGACGTGGGCAACTCAGCACTTCTCGTACTACCAGTCCCCGGCCTGGGAGTAAGGCTTCTGTCTCAGCATCTCCAATTAGCGGACCCGGTGCTCCTGGTGCCTCCTTACGACTCATTACCACCAATAGAAGCTGCCCGACTGTGAGCCCACTACAGGCACTTGAAGTCGAGCAAATAGCGGTCGCCGAACTTGGACTGACGGAAGATATGATTACGGAAAATGCTGGAAGAAGCATTGCAGAAGCCGCTGTCGGCCTTTTGTCTAGCGATGCCGCTGCGCCTACCATGCTTGTGTTAACAGGCAACCATCGTAGCGGAGCAAGGGCTGTCTCAGCTGCTCGCCACCTCCGTAATAGAGGCCATCGTGTGACTGTCTGCATGCTTGGCATTGAGCACGAAAACGAGTTGCTAGAGAGCTGCCGTAAGCAGATTGATGTTTTCAAGAAGATTGGCGGACGTGTGTACAGATGGGAGGATCTATCATCGCGGCTTTCAACCTCAGAATTTAGCCCCGATCTAGTCCTAGATGCTCTGTTCGGTATTCATATCGCCTTTGATGATCTCCGCACCGACGATCAGGCTGTGGCTTTTGAAATGATCGCCTGGGCCAACCGCAGCAATCTCGAAGTTTTGTCTGTTGATGTTCCTTCGGGCATTTCGGCTTCCAGTGGTAAGGCTTTCTACATTGTAATAACATGGAATACATTGACTAACACAAGCCAACCACAGGTGAAGTGACAGTAATGGAAGGCGGCCGGGTGTGCGTCAGTTCTAAGTCAATAGTTTGCCTTGGAGCTCCCAAAACTGGAATCATAAATGCATTGCTTGCCGGGGAGGGTCTTACCTGGAGCCTCTCTGTCGCAGACATAGGGATTCCCCAGATTGTGTGGAGGAAGTATGGGACTCGCCGCCGGCACGGGATTGACTTTGGCAATCGCTGGGTGGTGCCCCTACGCTACCAACCATCCTCCGCTTGAGATAATCCTGCGTGGTAGCCCTTACTTTTTAATTGATGATCGAACGGTTTGACTGATGGCGTTTTACGGATTTTACTAAAAGCGCGGGATTGATCCAGGGTATACCCCTTTCTGTCAACACTATGTATTATGCTCGTGTTATTTCATTGATCATGCTTCGGCGAGATAAATTCTAGAGCCAAACTGATTATATCATATGTGGCCCTTTCAAAGCTAACCCATTCCCTAGGTAGTAAGTGAAATTCAAGGTCATGGTTTTTGTTTTGCAGTCTATAGTGCTTTACTGTACAGTAGACACTGTGCAATGATGCTATGTACTGTACTCCGTACTCCGTACCTAGTATGTATGTACCTACAGGTACCTCTACCGAGTATCTAAAATCTAATCATGTCACGCTGGCGGGTCCATTTACCGATTCCAGTCTAACCCAAACCAGCTAGATCCTTATCAAGCCTGAAGCAATACATCATGTCTTGCGGAGCGCCTCAACGGCCGCGTTGCGAACACACGATCAGAACATCAACCCGACATAAACCCCCATCGCCAAAATGGGAAAAGGTTAGTCCAATAAAGCAATTCTTCCTCTACTTATTTAGTTATTTCCGAGCTAACAGGCCCTTTCTCTGGTAGGAACGGACAAACTCTACGTATGATCTGCCTCGATAAAGATTCGTTCCTCGCGATCTATTACCCTCTAGCGTCTTGTTACTGATCGCAAAGCTTAAAACAGATCACACACTCCGAATGGGCATCAGGAGATGCATACTCTGCAAGCGCCGGAGCAGGTGTCGGCAGAGGAGGGAGCAATGCGCCGTTTAAGCGCCTTCCTTTCAACTTCTGTTCACTCTCCCTGCAGCCATTCGCGCATCCGGTTTGCACACCGTCGGGAACGATATTCGATCTCACCAATATCTTACCTTGGATCAAGAAAAATGGAACGAATCCAGTGGATGGCTCCGCGCTGAAAAATTCCGATCTTATTAAGCTCAACCTCGCGAAAAACGAGTCAGGCGAATACGTCGACCCAGTAACTTATAAAGTTTTGACGGATAATACGCACATCGTTGCCTTGCGCAATACGGGAAACGTTTTCGCTTGGGATACCGTCGAGCGGTTGAACATAAAGGGAAAGCTGTGGCGCGACCTTGTTACAGATGAGGAATTCGGACGCAAGGATATAATCACGCTGCAGGATCCGCTGAATATCGAGTCAAGGAACCTCAGTTCCTTCAATTATTTGAAGCAAGGCGAAAGCGTCTCTGGAGATAAAGAAGAACAGTCTAATGTTAATGCCAACGCGCTAGGAAGTTCGGCGAAGATCTTAAAGGCGAAAGAGGCTGTGGCTAAAGCCCGTTCGGAGAGAACACAGAAAGCTGGTTCTACTGCTATCGTCAAGGCTGATGACAGTCCAACCACAATTACTCAATCCAAAACAGCTTCACACCGGTCTGGAAAGCCTACACCGTATAATGCAGCAAAATATACGACCGGTCTAGCTGCTGCATCCTTCACCAGTACCGGTCTAACTCCTCACACCTCTGCCGAACTTGCGCTTCTTTCCGACGAGGAATATATGCTAAAAAGGGGCCGTGTAAAGCAAAAGGGTTATGCTCGGATTTCAACGACGTCTGGCGATATAAACTTGGAGCTACAGACTGAATATGCCCCAAAAGCCGTGTGGAACTTTATTAAATTGGCTAAGAAGGGATACTATAAAGATGTCACTTTTCATCGCAACATCCGGGGCTTCATGATCCAGGGTGGAGATCCCACGGGCACTGGCCGGGGAGGAGAAAGCATTTGGGGCAAATACTTCAACGATGAGTTCGAGGGTCCGTTGAAACACGATTCGCGAGGGACTCTTAGTATGGCCAATAAAGGCAAAAATACGAATAGTAGCCAATTGTAAGCGTCCTGTTTATCTCGTTGTTGAACCTCATATTCGTCAGGAGTATGTACAATCGAGATGACCTATACTAACTTGGTTGTCCCAGCTTCATTGCATACCGTGCCCTCCCTCACTTGAACAACAAGCATACAATTTTTGGCCATGTCATTGATGATCCGACCCCTTCAGCTCCCACGCTGAACAATATGGAAACGCACCCAGTCAATACATCAACTAATCGACCGACTCCGGACATTCGTATCAAAGATGTCACGATCTTCGTGGACCCCTTTGAGGAATTCTTGAACCGAAAACGAGGGGAAGAGACATCAGGAAGGAACAAAACAGCCGACTCAATAGAAGAAGATCGGAAAGCCCAACAAGAGGAAGATGACCAAGTTACTTGGTCAGGAAAAAGAGTCCGCCGCTCGGGGTCTACGGGAGCAGGCGGTGACGCTGTGAGTAGTGTCGGGAAGTATTTGAAGGCTGCACTAGCCAATCAAGCTACTCAAGAAGAAGATGAGATTGTGGAATTTGTGGATGAAGAGCCAGAACCCGAACCGATGCGGAAGAAGTTCAAACGCACGGGAGGGTTTGGAGACTTCAGCTCATGGGACTAGAAGTCTTTACATCGATGCTACCTTATATCCATGTACTGTACTGTACCTATAGGTTAGACCATGGTAGGCTGATATAGCATCACCTCCGGGGTAAGTTCTTTCCAGGAAAACTACATGCCAGTGAAGGATTGAATCAAGATGTTCCCGAAGTGTGCTAATGAAACGGGAAATAGCCCTGCATATCCATGGATGGATGGACCCGACCAAGTGAAAGTACAGTACCTTAGTACTAGGTAGGTAGTTCCATAGTAGGTACTATTAATACCAATGATGTCCTGCGCTTATATTCTCCGCGGTATGGCCAATGCGTTTGATTTGCGGCTTGTAAAGCTTCGCAGTCCAATTTAGAATGGGCTAGAAGGGTGGCGCTTTAGTTCCCACCGAGGCTATACGGAGTACTCCGTATACATTCAGAAAATGCGCCCATACAAGTAATTAATCCGAGATAGGGGGAATCAAGGCAACACTGGGGTGGATGCTACCGATATTAGAAAAAGCATACCATACCATAAATGAATATCATATCATATCAATTAGAGACTAAGATCTTATGACCCTTGAATTTGATCCCTACCCAGTCCCAGGGGAGGTGGAAAAAAGTAAATGTTTTGCCTCACTAGTAGTCAACTGTAAGTGATGCTTGCTGTTCTTCGGGGGGATCCACAGGCTGTTAAATAGTTTTAGACGGTCTTCCGCCTTTCCGGCATTGGGCGTTCGACCGCCTCCGTGATTAGTTAGTCTCTCCCCCGATCTGGGTTTAGTGCGAAAGACGGAAGTGGGAAAAGTGACCTGAGTTGCTCTTGAACGGAACTAACCTGACTAAGTACACGACCACAGTACTAGTACTACGTACTACTCCGTACCACTCCGTACTAACAACTATCTACTGCTAATAATAAATGCCATCGATCCCACCTCCAAATTCCAACCAACCGCACTGCCGCAGTACTTCAATTCGGAGTACGTCTTCACCATTTCCACATCTGGAAACCTTGGGGCGTGGATTCCACCTGATCTTGTTCTTTCGTGAGTACCTTTGAATTCCTACTATGTATTCGAAACTCCGCCAAGTGGCTTAGCATACCCTGTTGTTTCCATGTGTCGCCGCACAGTGGGGTTGGCCACGATGTGCCCCATGATGCCTGATCCAAGGTGACAGATCAGCTTCCGTTGGATATGATGACTTGCGATGATATTCTCTTAAGCATGCTTGCCTGTTACCCATCACTGTCGGTTGACCTGTCGGTTGGCCTGTTTTTTTTTTGTACTCCTGGTAGGGAAGGGCCCGTTATATGTCATAGACCTTTTACTGTTCAGCCACGCAGACGCCCAGACCAGCATTACTTGTTGGAAATCACCCGAACCCTGGAAGTTACTAATTATCTTTCAACCTGCTCGAATTGGAAGCAGATTCTTGTAGGCTAAGTCGCTGACACTCTCCTTATTTTTCTCGTCCAGCTCTTTCCCCTCGCTTCCGCCGCAATTCCTACTCTACGTCAGGCCTTGCCATCGTTCACCTTTCGCCGCCGCCGCCGCCCTCCCCGCGCTCCCCGCAATTCCTTTGGCCTGGTTTCATACCATCTCTCTAGAATCTACGATCAAGCTGGCAGGGAATAAGCGGAGAAGCTTTTCTAGCCAGGGTGGGTTGCTGAACAGAATGTTCAGTGGCTCCTCGAGCCCACCCAAAGACAAATCAGATTCAGTTCCACATTCCGGTGCGGTTGATACACACTCCTTGAGTGTACATCCAGAGGAAGGTTCCGCACCTCAAAATAACAAGTTTCTACCATCCGGTGGTTTCTTCACTAGAAGGACCAGCGAGGATCAGGGCCCTGCCGGGGAGAAGAAGCGCCGGAGTAGCACAGTCACAAAAGCAGCGTCATTTTTTACCAACGCCAAAAACTCGCTCAGTTTGAGTAGTAGCCCCCGGGAATCTTCGTCTTTCAATTCCACGGTTCGGCCGCCACAAACGCTGCAGTCACTTGGGAGCATGGACCCGGCACTGAGTGTCCCACAAGGGTCATTGAACAATTCGGCTGGCGATTCACTTCCAACCCCTCACTCATCATTTAAAGTTGGTGTTACAGAAGATCGGAATCGAAAATGTCGTCGCACTATGGAGGATACCCATGCATATCTTTACAACTTTTTGGGGACACCCGCACCCTCAGTCCGGGCTGATGGCGAGAGCAACGACACTGACTTTTCCTTGGCACTCGACGAAATGTCTAGCGTTGTTGAAACCGACAATGGTTATTTTGCCATATTCGATGGACACGCTGGCACATTTGCTGCTGAATGGTGTGGGAAGAAGTTACATCTGATTCTAGAAGATATAATGCGGAAGAATCCCGATGCCCCCGTTCCGGAACTTCTCGATCAAACTTTCACTAGCGTTGATCAGCAATTGGAGAAGTTACCTGTGAAAAACAGTGGGTGTACTGCTGTCATTGCCCTCCTGCGATGGGAAGACCGGATCCCCAGTTCGCATTCGGCAACCGGATCTTCGGCACTTGCTCCCGCGGCTGCTGCTGCTGCCGCCGCGAAGGGCGATTCCAATTCGGAAGCTGATGACACACCGACCCAAGCAACCAGCACTGGAGCCTCCATTCTCCCGAAATTGCAAGAGAAAGCTATACGGCAACGTGTCTTGTACACGGCTAATGTCGGTGATGCTCGTATAATTCTATGTCGCAATGGCAAGGCGCTCCGTTTGTCTTATGATCACAAGGGTAGTGACGAGAATGAAGGCAAGAGGATAGCGAACGCTGGGGGCTTGATACTTAACAACAGAGTAAATGGTGTTCTCGCAGTGACAAGAGCCTTGGGCGATGCGTATCTCAAGGATCTCGTCACCGGACATCCGTATACGACAGAGACTGTGATTCAGCCGGACTCTGACGAATTTATCATATTGGCCTGCGATGGTGTAAGTATTTGTGTTCTTTGTTTTACAGCATCTTGCACTAACGGATATGATTAGCTTTGGGATGTCTGCAGTGATCAGGAAGCCGTGGACCTTGTCCGAAACGTCTCGGACGCTCAGGAAGCATCTAAGATCCTTGTCGATTACGCTCTCGCGCGATTCAGCACGGACAATCTTTCCTGCATGGTTATTCGATTCGATACGGACCGTGTCAAGGAGGTCGTCAACAGAACAGCTGACCCAATCGGGGTAGCTGGAGATCCATCTATGAACATTGAGCACGGCGTGAGCGAGGCGGACAAGATTGTCGAGGGGGCAAGGAAGAGCATGGCCAATGCAGGCATCGCCGATGATAGTGAAATGGCCGAAAAGGCCAAAGATGAAATCCTGCAGAAAATGACCGACGGCGAACCCGGGCCGGAGCTGTTGAACAGTCATCATGATGCGCCAACCATCAGCCACTTGAACAAGGCTAACGCAAATAACGGAAGCCCTTAGGCATCCGATAACAACTCCCCTGCGGGACTTGCGCTGTATCAGGAGGGAGGATAGAAAGCTTTGAGCTACGTCTGTATCTCGGTCCAGACAATGAATTTGTGATTTTGTTTCCCTTTCACCCCTCTCTCCATCCTTGTTTATTGAAGCAACTTGCTGGCGTCAATCGCAGTTCAGGGACTTGGCCTTTGGTAGCCCATGGCCACCGGTCTTATCTTCTTTTCCTCTTCCCTGGCCCCCAGGTATGTGGGTTTATTTGTCAATTCTTTTACTGTGATTCTTCAACCTTCATTTTATACATCTAGAGTCAGTCAACCTCTATACTGTGCCATTAGCCGAAGGGGAACTGGCCCGGTTATACGTGTTCTACCTCCTCGGACAATGACAGCTACTCCTGTATTGGTACATAACGCTGTAAATTTGACCCCAAATCTGAAATAAAGAGATGTCGATATGGTCCATGTAGATTTTCAGAAATACAGTAAATTCGGCACCAGATAGTTTGAGAACAAGCTAAGATGGAGTGATAAGCTAACAATCTGCTAAACGCCATTGGATCATCTAAAAATACAAATTTGTATATGCGAAGAACGGATACATGGTAATATCTGCACACAGGGTTCCATCAGCATTCAATACACCTCTTCTGTCGGTCTCAGGCCTTCTGCTCCGGCTGCTTCTCCTTGAAGGATTCATTGGCAAGAACTTCCCCAGCGTCAAATTCGTAAGCCAGTTTCGGTCCGGACATAACGTGATCGCGGGTAAGCTCAAGTTCGCCGTGGCGGACACGCTCAGGCCAAGACTCGGCGTAGCGAGCATCCTGGACGTCGGTCCAGAGGATCTTGATGCCATTGCCTTCCTGGCGATTCGAGCTATCGGGTTCCTGGATCTTGTATTCCACCTGGGATGTACTCAAGGCCTTTTCCAGGGCAGCCACGCGCTCAGATTGCTCTGCAGCCTTAGCGGCCTCCTTCACACGAGCCGCCCTGCGGCGCCGTCTAGCAGTACGAGTAAGGTATCCCGTCTTGCCATCAGCGAAACCATCTGCGATCTCTTGTTCCTGGATCGCCAAAACGGCAGACACATCGGCAACACTAGTGGCTTTTTGATCCATTACAGCTCGAGCGCGGTCCTTTTTCTCCATCAACCAGCCGACCTTGCCCGCATATTTCTCATCGAACTCCTTGGCTTCAGTGGGGCTTTTGGGCCTTTTCTGATTCAGGTACCTTTCGGTGATGGTGATCATCTCACGGGGAGGGGACAGTTGGCGTTGCAGGGAAAATTCACGGAGAAGGTGGTACGCACGGAGGCCGACCTTGGGTTCGTTAAAATGGACCGAGTAGTAGGGCACCCACACGTCCTTTCGGAGAGAGGCAGGGACGGTTTTCTTGCCGTGGTATATCATCTGGCGGAGGACATTGGTCTTCTATAGAATTATACATCTAAGTAAATGATCATGTGCATGGTAAGCTGGGAAGAAAGGGAGAAAGAAATCTCACCTCCAGATACCGCGTCAATGAATAGACAACCTGGTTGGTCCGGAGGTTGTGATAAACGAAGATGTTCTTCCCGTGCGTGATGGCATTCAGGGCCTTCCGTAACCGGATTCCCTCCTTTACCTGATGTGTCTTGAAAGCATTTGAGTTCTGCTCTCGCGGTTTGCCCTGAATCACAGTACGGTTCTCGATTGGCGGACGCCGGACGATATTCCATGTCCCCATTTTGGTCGGGTCCAGGATCTTCTGGAATGGCTTGGGGACGGACTGCGACGCCATTGCGGCCAGAAACGCACTTCTGCGTCGCACGTATTGATCGGAGATGGGCGTAGGTTGGATTGAGGATGACCCCCTCTACTGCATAGCGATTCGGGGAACGGAGAAGTGAGGTGGTGGTGGTGAGGTTGTGGAAAGCACGCGGATCAATTTTTCGACGGGGAAGACCCAAACCTACCAAAACCCAACCAAACCAAGCTATGGACAAACCCGCCCGCAAACCTCCGCAGAGCACTGAAGGGCATGTGTTAGGCTCTCATCATTCCTAATGAACCTTCACACAAATCTTATTGTTTTTATACATATTTACTGAAGATTATTCCAATTCATTCTACTGACTTCGGTACTGCAGATAGAATGACTGCGCAAACCAGCTAAACAATAAATCAAATTCCCGCCATGTCGCTGACGGTTCCCACGGAGGGTATAGACCACGACGCTGCTGGTAATCGTCGCGAGAGACCTTGGCTGTTCCCATCGGTAAATTCCTTCTCACAGTAGAATATCCACCAATGGATTGGGGAGTAGCTGATGGGCTTGTTCTTAGAATCGCAAGCTTCGCCATTTACAGGGCATCTCGATTCGTAATCTCGTCGTCAACCCCACGAGCAGGTCTCGCGGGAAAACCATCGATGATGAAGACATCCCCAACTCGTTCCAATCGCCGTCGAAGATCCTCGCCCAGGACACAACCCGCGCCTTAAACCACTCACGCTCATTTACGAATCTCAAATCTATCAGTGCACCCGGCGAGAGCCGTATCTGTGAGGAGCAAGCCCCTCCACTGCGACAGCCACAAAGACGAAACACCTTACCATGGAGTGATCCCAATCCGCGCGCAAGACAGGTTAAACTGGAAGACATCACAAAAAGCCGTATGGCAGATACCTGGTTCTCCGTTCATTGCGACAAAATTGAAGAACCCGTGTATGTGAGCGAGGTCGTGAAGGATGCTACGAACCCGAGCTTCCGGTCTGTCGACCTGAATGTGTGCGGACCCTTGGTCTCGCGATCAGACAGCCTCACACTCAAGCTTTGGGCAAAAGCAGCTGCCATGGAAGAGTACGTGCTGTTGGTAGAATTGCAGCTGCATTTACAATCTCTGCAGTTTTTGGGGAAGTCGTTGGATAGTTTTCACCAACCGCTACCGTTGAATTCTGTTCTTTTCCACTTTCCAGACGGTGTCTATGGGAATCTGACCGATCTTCCGCCGGTTTGGATGCCTTTGCCTGCGAAAGAACCCAAGTCCTCCGAGTGGAATGCATTGCCGACTTCGTCCTACGACGCGCTGATGCGGCTGGCCAACCTGGACGAGTGTATTCAAGATGCATTAATAACGAGGGAGAGGTTGGAGGCCCAAATAAGCTCAATTTTGGAACGGAACCAGAAAGCTTTAACTATAACTAGTGAAGTTTCGCAGGTTCGGGATAAAGTGGCATTGACGAAGCAGGCGGTTGTGTCTGAACGAAAACAACTTCGTATGACTAGCAAACGCAAGGAAGAACTGATTGCCAGCTTACGCGCGAGGAGGGATGCTATGGCGCGCGGGCGCCTGACACAAGAAAGGGCCCGTAGTCACCTTCCTGATGCGCAGGAGAAGCTGCGGTCCAGCGTTAAGTTACTGAACAAAGACGCAGACGATTCTAAGGGTCAAATACGACGCATCTCTGAGGATCTCCTTGCAATCTATCCCATTGAGCCGATCCCTGACAAACCCCTTGCATTTACAATCGCGGGCATTACGCTCCCGAACTCGGACTTCACTGATATTGATCGAGACGCTGTCGCAGCGGCTCTGGGATATACCGCGCATTTGGTTTATTTGCTGTCCTTCTATCTATCTATGTCCATTCCTTATCCGATCAATCCTTATCTTTCCAACTCGGTGATCCAGGACCCGATTTCGGTCTCCCTCCCACAAAGGACATACCCACTGTACCCGGTTAACGTGCACTACCGGTTCGAGTATGGGGTGTTTCTCCTCAACAAAAACATCGAGGTTCTCCTGAATAATCAAGGCTTACGGGTGCTTGACATTCGACACACTCTCCCCAACTTGAAGTATTTGCTCTATATACTTACTGCTGGGACGTCGGAAATTCCCGCCCGAAAGGCTGGCGGGGTTCGAGGACTGCTACCGGGCCGGTTGACCCCCAGTATGTCGAGGCGCGGGAGTGAGGACAGCGTCGCATACAGCGAGTCCAACTTACCTCGGAAAATGATGAGTTCGATGGTGAAATCCAATGGAGACCTCGCACCTGACAAGGGGAAGAAGATCATCCCTGTCTTGAACACGACGTCGGCCTCGCAGGTGGCCTAAAATCCACTAATTCTGTACCTTCTGGATCGCGTGGTTGTTCAGCATTTCGCTGACTCGTGGAAATGGGGTTCTTTATTTATTTAATTTTTTTCATTTTTTTTTTCATAACCTTGATTAGGGGTATCATTTTATTCCCCCCTCATGCCAACATTTGTCGAAGAATATCCATGTTTGACCAGTGGATGAATCTGTACCACTACATTTAGAATCTGTTTTGTTGTATGTATGAATGTATGGATGTATGTATGTATTGTACTGTAGTATACGGAGGATACGATCTATCTACTTGATGACTGTGAATGACTTACAGTCTACCAAGTAATCTGAACTTGAACTATATAGGGAAGAGTCTAATTGGAATTACTTTACTATTGATAACAGAGATCAACTTGTTCAGGAAATCGTTTGCCAAATCTCTATAATTAAATTTGCATGTTTGGTTACCCCGCATTTCGCACCTCCATTTATCGACTTTCCGTGGAAAGCGTGAATTTGGTCCAAAAGCCATTCCCCCCCAATTGCCCAACTGATCGGACTGAACTGACATCCTGTGGTGGTTGCAGTAGGACAACCAATATCATTCTGTGTATGTGAGGAGGGAATTTACGATTTGATCCTATGGAAAAGGAACGAAGCCTCCACCTCCAAGCGTTCCCGATAAAATTTATACCCGCAAAACCCCACCGCTTTCGGACGGAGCGCTCGCTTTGCATCG
Source organism: Aspergillus coremiiformis (assembly GCA_009193565.1). Taxonomy (NCBI): domain Eukaryota; kingdom Fungi; phylum Ascomycota; class Eurotiomycetes; order Eurotiales; family Aspergillaceae; genus Aspergillus; species Aspergillus coremiiformis. The sequence continues at coordinate 8,351 of ML739035.1, read as the reverse complement.
GCTGTCTCCAAACCCCATAATCCACTCGGTGCACCGGCAAAGGGCGGAGGATTGGAGACATGATGGCAGCAAGCAATGTGCAACCTGACAACGGTCTTTATACCCAAAATAGCCAGACTCAGAAATCCCCGTCGCCCCAACCCCAGCATCGCCGCGGCTATCAGGCATGCGACCCATGCCGGAAACGCAAGGTGAAGTGTGATCTTGGTAGTAAGGCAGTCCCTCCTTTTTTGATCATACGATGCTCTAAGTCTCTGTACTTCTGTAGCGAGGTGACTACTGACATGGGTTGCAGGTGTCGACAATCCCCGTCCTCCGCCTTGCGTACGATGTCGTCGGGAAAGCAAGCGATGCGAGTTCTCCGCCACCCGTCGCAAGCGCAAACCCTCGGAGGTCGAGGAGACGGTAGATGGCGTACTCCGGCGCGATAAGCGAATGATGATCGGTGAACCCACATCCAATGATTCTCCTAGTGATGGATCGTCGTCATACGTGCAGCCTGAATCAGCGTCGTTCGAGAACAATGGCGGCCTTCCGCACCAGAAGTGGACATCCGAGCGATCACCTACGCAGGTACCTCCACCGGCAGCCAACCATCGTTACACTTCAAATACCCCTTCATCTACAACACATCTCCCCGATACACGGAATACTCGACTGTCTGCGTACCCCTTGGGGGACCGAACCACGAGCTACAGCCTTGAAGGCGGTCCACCCATGATGAATCGTACCGCGGTTGAGCTGCTGTCACCTGCAATCAGTAACAGCCATGACGCATTGCATCTGTTGTCCGAGGCTGCAGGACGGACGGAAGATCTCAATCGTCAAAGCCTTGAAAATCGCTATGCAGCCCGGCAGTCTGTCTCGTCATTCAATTCGCCCATGTCGCCCCTTACTCAAGCTGGTACCCCCCGGAGCGCAGGAGGTTCTTTCTCGAGACCAGCCCGACCTGGAATGCCGATGGGTAACTATTTCCAAACCACCGAGTCAGGCTCGGGAGATCACCAAACCTCTGATGGCCGTGGCCAGTCAAGCCCCTCGGAGGGTCTTCAGGACCCAGGCTATGCGGATGCTGTCAAAGCATGGTCAAGGTTGCGTTTCGTCCGCGCGGGCTGGCTTTCAGTGGAGGAATCTATGGCTTATGTTGCTTAGTATGGTTGCTGTCTCTCTCTATAACAGGACCACCCCACTAACTTGGCCAGTTACTACGAACACCTTGCTCCGTTGAGCCCTATTGTTATTCCTGATTTCTCTCCCCCTTCTACTCACCGTACTTTGCTCACTGATGAACCTGTATTGGCTGTCACAATACTTACAGCTGCATCACGGCATATGAAGCCAAAAGGAGATGGTGCATTTACCCGGTCGTTCTACATCCATGACCGACTCTGGTCGTATCTACGTGGCATGATTGAGCGTCTCTTTTGGGGCCAGGAGAAGTTCGGTGGAAATAGTATGGGAATTAGTAAACCACGCTCATTCGACCTAGCTCCCACCTCCGCGAAAGTGAATCTCAAAGGCAATCTGAGATCTCTGGGGACCATTGAGGCACTATTAGTCCTAACAGACTGGCACCCCCGAAATCTACATTTCCCTCCCGGTGATGATGAGAACACCCTGCTAGACTTGGATGCTCAGGTTCAGACTCGCCCAGAAAAGGAATCGGAAAGCGACAACGACAATATTTTGAATCGTACCTCGAACGCCACCGCTGAAGGCCGACTTGCCTTTCAAAAGTGGTTGGAGCCTGCTTGGCGGTCTGATCGGATGTCTTGGATGATACTTAGTACGGCGCAGGCTTTAGCATTTGAGTTGGGAGTATTCGATCAGAAGGACGATGCCAAATCTGGAAGTGAATCTCTAGCGGAGCAGACACGGAAACGGCGGCTTCGTCGACTTATCCTTGTGTACAACACGCAGAGCAGTGGCCGCATTGGTATTCCGTCGATGCTTCCTCTTCCGCAATGGGCCAACGACATTCAGCCGACGAATGTAGCCAGCGTTAAAGCCAGCGATGCGGCGATTGACAAGATGCACGATTGTTGGATCGGGATATCGAAGATCATGTATCAGAGCAACCAACTGCTGTTCGCATCAAACGAGCAAACATCAGAGTTGATTCGCAGTGGTCGATATCGAGATCAAATTGACAGGTTCCAGCCATTTTTACGGGAATGGCGACAGAACATTGACACCCTTGATCGTAAGTCCCTTTTACCAAGCTCATTAAGCCCATCCTAATCGTCCCAGTCGCACCTCCAATGAGGATGATCTTGATGATTGAGTATGAATACACCCGTAAGTTGCCCTATTTATTCACGCTGTTTTGCAAACTGACACTTTAAAGGGCTATATGTCAACTCTTTGGCTCTACAAGCCGTGGTTGATCGCTGGACGACCATGTCGAACGAAGCCGCCCAAAATTCAAGGCCAGGATCGGGGTCATCTTCGGGTAATGGTTGGTTCAATGCGCTCATGGAGTTGTACCGTGTCAATGAACGATACATTCAGGAAGTTGTAGATGCGTCGCGCAAGATTTTACAGACCGTGCTAGAGGAACTTGTTCCTGGAGATCATCTCAAGCATGCACCTGTTAGGACCTACTTCCGGATTCTATCGGGGATGATCTTCATTCTTAAGGTAGGTTCCATCCTCTATACAGTATTGGCATTTTCAGGCTAACGAAGCAGACATTCACGCTCGGTGCGAAAGAGGATGATGTGCGTGTGTCTCTGGACCTCCAGGACCGCACAGTGGAAGCATTACGGGCCCACGTGGTTGACGACGTCCACCTGAGTCACGCCATTGCCCGGCTGCTAGAATTGCTCACCTCCAGCATTCGCACACGATTCTTGCGGTTCGCCCCGATGGATCGTGGCGGTGACGGTGACCAGGACCGTGGCTCCGCGCCGACCTCCCGGCCACAGACACCCCGTCTGCAGAGCCGCCGGGACGGCTCGAGCAATGCTTGGGCGCCAGGACAGGGCGCGACACAGAATCTGGGTTACGTTGACAGCAACGGCCAACAAACCAGCAATGCGATGACATCGGGGCATGACCCACTAGCCGGAATCCCGGCTCAGCCGATCAACTCGTCAAATCTTAACGTTTCATTCATGCCCCCACCACCCTCCGTGTACCACAATTACTACGACCCAAATGCAACGCCCCCAGCAGGGGATCTGGACGGCTCGAACGTCCCATCCCAGTCGATGCAGGACAATACCGGAGCCTCTAGCGGACTGCCGGACTGGTTTGCCTTGCCGTTGGATCAATTCTTCAACAGCTCCACGGCCGTCGACCAGGGTCTAGGCGGTACAGGACCGATGGTCGGCGAATTCGACATGCTCGAAGTTCTCCTTAACGAACAGTACGATGGACACGGCGACAATCTCGAGTCCACGGGGGGCAACAGCAGCAGCCTCCCGTCTCAATTCTTGCAATCATCATAGCCATATATAGCCATACATCCTCAAGCCCAAAGGAACATACAACCATAACCACCACATCCCAACCAGTACCCAAATGTAACCAGTATGTATGTACAACCAAATCTCACGATACAAATAGCCATTCATTCCAATGTGTACCTCCAAGTTCCAATTCCCATTCCCCACCCCTCCGTAATCACCCCTTAAACCAACCCCTCCTACGGAGTACAGAGTACTATATACTATCTCACCCTCACCCAATATACTCCACACACACCAACAGAGGTGACGTACCCCTCCAAAGAAAAAATTTAAAAAAATACCCCTCTAGTCCGTTTCACCCCGAGTCATCTCCACCAGCACCATGTTTCACCTCATCTCTGACAAGAAGTTGGTTTATTTACTAATCTCATTGCCCACTGACTCTCCCTCACACGGTGATATATAATCTGGTAGCCCTCCGTAAGTAGAGTTTAACGGGTGTGATTTTGAAATTGTTAGGATTGTCCTTGTACAGGACTTTCTGTTGATTCAGGGGTGTGTTGGATGAGGACCTAATGGGTGAAACGGGGGGCCGGTTGTTTCGGGAGTTTGGGGGCGGTTGTGTAGGGCTGGTGGATTGTTCCAGTTTGGAGATTTTGATTGTGGTTTTTCAATTTTTTTTTTTAGATTAGGGGGTGGTTTGGGTTTGGGCTATGGACTCGAGTACTCCGTACTACTACTTTGTATGGAGTATGACTCGGATGAATTGTGAGTGTCCGAGTCACTCCCCGCTGGTTAGGTGCAAATGATCTATTAGTATGGTCATATATACAATAGTCACAATCATCCCATATTAACATGTAATGTGTTCAAGTTCCGATCCATCGCTCGTAAAGGAAGGTAGCCGTGTACTGTACAAAAAAGGAGATACATTTTTAGAGCTAATCATTCATCTCCGTTGCGTCGACCCAGATCACCCATCACCCGTGAGGGTCCAGGAGTAGTTGGGTGGTGCATTAGTGCACTGCACAGAGCCTGTGTTTTAGTTGGGCAGCTAGGCCTGGGCGGCGAAGCCGAGTCTGGGACCCTGGGAGTCGAAAACAACGTACTGGCTCTTCAGGAAGACGTCACCCAGGATGGAAAGACCGCCGTTGTTGCTCTGGAGACCACCGATGCAGCCACCACCCTGGAGAGGGGCGTAGTTGAGGTACTTGCCGGGGACGACGGCTTTGTATCCGCCGATGAGGATAGAGAAGTCGGGAAGGAAAGTATCGCAGGGGAAGATGTAACCGCCAGAGAAGTAGTTGACTTGGGCGCCCTCAACCTGCTGGTAGTACTGCCGGATGATGTCGTCATCGAGCAAAAGGAGAGTGGTGCCAGTGTCTAGAGAGAGGTGTTAGCGGGTAGTTCAGATCCAACTGGTTGTTTGTCATTGGGACTCACCGGCAATGGCGTCGAAGGAGCTCCGCTTGGCCGCACCCCTTCCGACAGAGTAACCGTCCGCGGTGAACGACCAGAAGCCCCGGGACGAGTCAACATCGGCATAAGCGAGTTCACCGGTAAACTTCTTCCGGTCAATGAAGCCGAAGTCAAACACGCCGGGGGCGTGGTACTTCAGCGATACGGCGAACAGGGGAGCGTCCAGCTGGTCCTTGACCGTGTCGAAGAAAGTAGTCTGGGGTCGGGGTTCGACTAGAGCCACAGTAAGTAACCACCATCTAACCCACGTTGTGTAATAGAAAGACCTACCAGTGTTGATCGAGCTGAAGGCCAGACCAAGTAGACCGTCGCTGTTCCTATCATTCACGAACTGCGTGCTGATCCGGGAGGCAGCCTCGACGGCCTGGCCATGGGCAGTAACACCGCCCACAGTGACGGTGTCCTTGTAGACATCACCGCTGGCACTGCTGCCATCACCATACTGGATATCCCAGCTAGCGCCAGCCATCTTGGAACCGCTTCTGCCCGGCTTGTAGACATCATGGCCTGCCTGCTGGGACGAGGGGAGCTCCTCGGAGAAGACCCAGCTGAAGCATCATCAGTCAAGCCTATTCAAGCTATCGAGAAGAACAGAAGACTCACAGATCGGCAGAGCCAGTGTCAAAGTCTAGGTGCAAAGTCGAGCCACCGATGTTAACGGGAGTCAAGTACTCCACGTCATTCTGCTCCGGAGTAGTCACGACGGCACCGCTGCCCGCACCCATAGCGCTCTTGATGTGCGCAGGCACAGTGCCACCATACTTGGCAATGGCTTTGCTGTACATCGCAGGGAAGCTGATGGTGTTGTTACCCGGGCGGGCAGACTGTCTGGTGACCTGCTGGATGGTAAATCCCTTACGCGCATGAGACTTGGATGTCCCAGTAGGCAGCGCATAGGCGGCCGTGGAGAGGCCGATAGCAACGGCGGCGACTTTGCTCAAGATAACCATGGTGACTGCACTGGAGCTGAAATCCTAGAGAGGGCAGAGAAGAAACAAAAGGATGTCGAAGACTCAAGCTCAGAGTCCAGGCTCTTGATGGAGAGGATGAGAGAGTGATAGAGATGGGTAGGACAGCTGGACGGCGCTGCTTTATAAGTTTGTCTGCTCCGGTGGACATAGTGATAGTAAGCATGATAATCGACGGAGTCCGATTCAGGAGGACAGAGAAGAGGTCCACCGCAGTAGCCCTAGGATGTGTTTCTCTTCTAGGCATGGAGTGACGAAGATCCTTGACTATTCAGTAAGCTTCCTTGGCCAAATGACAAGCTCAGCCACTAGACTATCATGTACGACGGGGCCGCAGCCATTGTGTCAGTAGTACCAAGATCCAGGATGAATGTGCTCCATCGTGTAATGAGCTGACCAGGCACGACGAACAAGCAATCACAATCACCCGCATGTCCAGAGTCCAGACCCTGGCACGGGAACGTTCTCCCGGATGTTACGGTAGAAATGGCCATTGCTTGTGTATAGACTAGTGTGTGACGGTGTGTACTTCTGCTGAACTCCACTTAATGTAGGTGGACGAATGACTCGGAGTCTCCGACTGATTCAATGCCATTCATTCTTCAGTCGGTCTGTCGTGACATTGGAAGATGTGGGGCGGGGAGCAGGGATAGCAGATAAATCAAGTCATTGGCAATTAATCAATCTATCTGGGAGCCTGTGAGGGAGCTCCGAAGGAAGCCCGACAGATGATTGAAGGAAGAAGGAATTGAAATTGCAACTGAAATGAGAAACGCTTTGGAGATGAAATGGGGGTGGGTGACCCGCTAGTCTGAAATTGGTCTAGTGGCCATCGAACCTGTCGGTAGCTTAGTCAATCCTACCACCGTTGAGCTGTGTCAAGAGTACTTCTGCGTCCATACTAGACTACGACTACTAACCGGTAGTAGTACTTTATAATGATACTATAAGTAAGTATCCATCCGTCGGAGTTCCTGAGGATCACCGTTTCTGATGCAATGACGTTCTTTCTACCGTCTCTCTTGATTTGAAGATTACCAAATTGATTTGGTCACCAGTGATTAAAAATCTGAGACAGCCAAAAAGTCCCTCTGGAATAGAAATCTCTTATCGACTAATGGATCGTTCCTAAACGGAGCGATGTCACTCTAGCTGCCCAATTTTCCCCACCATCAATTCTGGAAATTGAAGCCAAAAGAAATAACCTACCGTTCTCTATCAACCAGGTTTCATAAATTAAAATGCTCATTTTACCCGTCCGTCCACTGAGAATGTATACAATTCGGTGGACTGACGGAGAAGAAAGCCTAATGGTTTAGGGCTTGTCGATCAATGAAATCGATAAGCAGTGGACCTCAACTTAATAGTAGAAGCCTGTATATCCCTCACGACAGGAATCATGGTCAGTGCCTTTGATTATTTCCGACATGTTTACGAAGCTCAATGAGATACTAATACTACTTAGTAAGTACTAGTTCTTCGACAACAAGTCAACCTGACAACTTGAACCCGTCGATAAACGTCGGAATTCTACAAGGACCAGAATACCAGGGAACATATTAATTTGAAAATATACTAATAAAAAAAAACCAAAATAATAATGAACAAGATCACTAGTTTCTTCTGCAGTTCGACAAAGACAGTTATCGTTATCTAATACAAAAAAAAAAAGTCTTCAAGATCTCATGATAATTTGATTCGATTTCTGTCTCATACGGCAATCCATTTCACTATTGAAGCATCTCTCCACTTCCTTCGACATTAGACTAGATACTACCGGACTATTTCCCCTCAGAACCCAATGAACGGATCCAACTTTGCTCCGCAACGTCCCGGATTGCCTATAATCGGCCGTCTTTTGTCAAGATGATTGGTGAGGGGGATTCACCATGTCCGCTATCTGCCCGGTGGACGTCCGCCATATGGCTCCATATCTCGTCATTGTTGATCCGGTTGACGAGTACCTGACCACTTCATGCTGGGATGTGGTATAGGTACAGATGAGAACGTCATCAGCCATCATGATGTTGGTTGATGATCGTTCTGCTTCCGACAGAAGGTCACAGCGATCTGCCGGCCGTAAGTAACCTGTAGATTGCAAGGTCGATGCCAGAGGGTATAGAAGGATATTGATAGATAGGTCGTTCTCAGTCCATATATCGGTGACTAATGCGACTGGAGTCATTATCCCCTTCTTGGTATTCTCAAAGGGCTGCTGCTGAAGAAACAGAACCGGGTCCCCCTCTGGCGGCCATTCATCTATATAGTAAATAGATATATTCAAATCTACTATTATTATATGACAATAACGTTTTCACGGATATACTGATACTTACGCCTGCCATGCTACATTCTACAGTGGTAGAAATCCCTGACCGCCTGCGGATATTCTGCCGGTTCGTACCCCATCAAAATCAGGTAGAGTACTGACCGCCTTAAGATATTCTGCCAATATAATAAATAATTCAAATAATTTAAATAATCTAAATAA